>VZRX01014916.1:113927-135930 GCA_013398075.1 Notiomystis cincta
ACAGGCCGGGAAACGGGAACGCTCGGACGAACCGAGGGGATCCTCGCCGGCTGCTGTGCGGAGCTTGGCCCCGCATAAAGCTCCGGAATGCTTCTCCACCGCGGGGGCTGGAGCACATAGGCGGCGGCTCGGCCCAGAGGGGCCCTAGCCAGAGCTTAGGACAAAACCTTGGCCTGGGGCATCTCGGAGATCCGGACACCGTCCTGAGTGTGGGCAGTATGCACCCCTCTGCCTGCACCCCTCCGATCAGCCAAAGGAAGCCATAAATAACGGCTTCAGAAATAAAAGGTGATAGAACAGTGATGAAAATGGTACAACAGTGATTCTGAAAAAACCTAGCCTCACTCCCCCAACAGAAGCCTATCAGCCGTCCTGTCACTACCCTCTCTCTGTGGTAGATCTGAGAACAAATTCCTGAAGGACACAAGGCTTGCCACATTTCAGCTGTGCTTGGGACACATGTTCATCTTGCCATAGGTGTGGCACAGCTATAGCTCCACCAAATTTGTTTTATAGCCACTTCCAAGCACAGCTGAACTGGGAAGACTTGATCTCTTCAGAGTGTTGTCTGCAAAAATCAGCTTCATTACCCAGTGTGCAACAAGCACGTGTGTCAACAGAGACATTGAACACTTCTTTGAGAGTTGTGCAAGCCTGGGTGCTCACTGGTATTCCACAAATCAAGCACACCGAATATCAAAACTTTTTACTATTTATACATTTTAGCAAACAAAGGAATTAGTGTTCATTGTCTACAAGTCTCATAGTTCTCTTATTAATTAGTATTTTATCTTCTATTGGTTAATGACTCTCTCATTTCCCATGCTGATCAGTCTGCATGCTCAGCCTTCTTTTGGTTTGGTGGATTTCTTGGGTCAGTGGTCCTTGAGTCGGTGGTTGCAATTTCCCTCTGCTGGAGTCACCTTTTATCGAGTTAGAACTGAACTCAGCACAATTGCTGAGTTTAGTTTATTGGTTTCTTCCCTATCTTTGGAGTTCTGCCAAATGTCCTTATGCCCCATAAATTCTTCATTCTTTGTGTCCACTGTCAGTGATACATACTTTTCCCCAAGCTTTGTTAACCTAGCCCTAGGTCTGAGATCCCTGAAGCATGTCAAGCCCTAAACTTTAACAATGCAATTCTACCAACAAGTAATTTGTTTTTCTAACACATGGACATCACTTAGAGCTTGCTTTTTAGCTGTTATCTGTTTCAAGGATTACATCTCCCTTCTTGGTTAGCCTCAAAAGTATACAAAGATCAAACATAAAAGAGCATCCTTTCTTAAGAGAATTCTTACACATTCCACATTTTGCAACAAGAGTAGGAGTAAAGGGCAATGCTTTCCTTACAGAAGCCACACTATGCCAAAGTGGATTTACAAGCATTTACTCATGGGCTTCATTTTAAGAACAGATACATGTAAACTCTATAGAAGTGTTTAGAGGTAGAAGTGTACTGGTAAGCAGCTGGTAAGATTGTCACTGCTGTCAGTTGAGGTGTAAAAAAAAAAGCCAGGACACTGAGCATGAATAGTGCAGGTGTCCAAAAGACTGTTATAGCCCTGGAACAGCACTTGTAACAGGGAATTGCATGTCAGCTCATGGCACAGAACTATAATGGAAATGGGCACAGAACAGCATGGAGCTAGTCAGGATTCTGAGCTATAACAATTTTTGTACTCCATCACAGTATTTTCTAAGCTGTTTCTAACCTAACTCACAGTGTGTGGTGGTCTGGTGTCCATATATACTTGCCTGTGTGTATTAGAGGTTTGCATAACAATGTATTTCCTCTCAAAATCACAAAGAGTAGTTATGAAGTGATTTTAGGTCCTCTGTTGGTCGCTTATCAAAGGAGACACTGATCCTTAAGCTGATCCAAAGTCCTTACAGTAATTTAGTCCTTAGTATGATGAAATACATAGTTTTATTACAGTTTGTTCTATTTAATGACTGTTAAATTGCACAAAATCCTTTTAAATGCTAGCTCAGACCACTCACAGAGTATCCAAAACTGATTATTTAAGTAACACGTCTAATGTGATTAAAGGTAAAAATCATCATATCATAATAGTGAAAATACTATTGCAATGGCAGTCCTTGCCCACGTGAATTAATTACTGTGTGATAAAACATCCTAATGATTCACTGAAGGGCTTTGTGACCAGGGTTTTTTCAATACATATGACTGTTGAGACCAGCAGAGATTCTTGCAGAGTCTGAAAGCTTTTGGATAAGGCCCAACATGCCAGAAGGTTTCTTATAAAGTTATTTTATTCTAATCAGGTAAAAAATAGAAAGCAAATATCCATCTCCCAGCACACAATTTACCCATCAAAGATTTCAGAATATACAGGACTTTGGACTGAGTTCAAGATCTCTTCTGGGATCTTTATTAAGATCCACACAAGAAACCAGACCGAGCCTTTCTACTGCAAATGCATTCAGGAAACTGCCTGGGCCTCTGTCAAAACTACTTAAGGGAATTGAATTTTTAAATTAACCTGAAGCAGAGCATGTAATGTTGTTAGTCCTGTGTAAACAGAGAGGTTTTTCTTCCAGTATTAATTCTCAGAAGTGGAGAGGAAGATAAAAAAACCAAACCTACCTGCAATAACAATTTAGTCCTGCAGTGCTTATGCACAAAACCACTTCTTGTCTGAATGAGTAATCCCACCTATTTTAGGTAGGCTTTACACATCATACCCTGAATTAAATATGTCTAAATCAACTCAAGTGTGTATCCGTAGAACTGGAAGAAGATTTAATTCTTTTTCTTTTAGCTTTTAGTAAGTTTCTATGACTTTTCAACCTGAGGTAAAATTTTAGATGACATCCTGGCTCCACTAGCAATTTTCAATAGCAATTTTCAAGTTTAACTCAGTGCTATTCTAACTTCCCCTTTTGTACTTTAAAAACTGCTTTTCTCTACAAGACGAAAGGACTTAATGAGGTCAATTTTCTGAACTGGAGATTACTATAGGCTCTTCATGGAACTCAGTCATGGAACTAGTTTATGAGAAAAGAGATTCAAATTCTACCTTCTTCAAGCATTATGGCAAATATCTTTCTGACAGAAATAAGACAATTACTTGTTTTAAAAGATGAATGATGTCTGATTTGGGGAAGGATTCAGCATCTTCAGTATTTTCCTTTGAGAAGTATCATTTATCTTTGTAACACACCCTAGAAAAAGGCCCACTTATTTGAACAGTTTTGCAGCTGCCTTTAGTGATAAGCATTCAACTTGCACCTTCACAGTACTGCTAACTTTAAACTTCAATGAATTTGCACCTTAAAATGTTTAGGCAAGATTAAAATGAATGCTTTTCCTGTAGGTTTTTTCACATTTGATTTCTGTTTTCTCAGCCTTTTCAGCTCAGATCCCATTTCTATAAAGGGACTAAAACAAGTTACCACTCCTCAAGTAAAACAAAAAAAAACATTATAGGCAAATAAAAAAAGTGTATATAGTGCATATGTAGTTTATATTTTTAGCATACTTACAACTTTGAATTAATTACCTGCTTTTTAAAAACTGCTGTGGTGCTGCATTGCAGTTACCATCATACTAGGAGTTTATACAAATTTCTAAGGGTCAGGGCACAAAACCCAGAAGTGCTTGTGAACTTGTAAACCTGGTGATAAACCAGGTAAACCTGAATAACTAACACTTAGAACAGGAATCATAGAGCAAGAGAAATGGAAATTGGATGTTATACTTCTCAGTATCTTAAATTGACAAAGTATGTAAGTTTCACTAATATTAACTGATCTTATTTTTTGCTACACCTTTTGAGACAGTGGTATTGTATTTTGCATATTTGCAGTCAGGAACTTGACACACAGGAAAAAACGACAAAAGCACCCATTCAGTGTCCAATGCAAGGAACCTAAGACATCACATGGTAAGGTCAGCAAAGGTTCAGCATTTTGTAGCACGTTTTCCAAATAGAGTTTTCATTGATTTTAGCTGCAGCTGTCATTATTCAACATGTCAACAGTGAACTGCGTGAGGTGCCAGAAAAATAAGAAGAAAACAAATTACAAATATAAAAATTTAGTCAATGTAATTTGTGGAACCTCCATTAAACACTGTGTAGCACAAGTAGGACTTGACTGGTTAATTTAGACACATTCAGTTATATTACTCAAAAGATTTCTTTCTTTTCCTGTAGTGTTCTGACACATTTGCTATATGTATTTAAAAAAAAATGTGTGTGTGTGTGTGTGTGTATGCACACATATACCCATACATATGTGTCTCTCTGTGTGTGTGCCAAGTGAAATAGGACGTATACATAATATACACAATAGTTGATTTGGCTGCACAGCCCTGATTTAATTCAAAATTCAGTATGCTCAGCAAAAAACGTGATCATGCCATTACATGTTTTTCCTGATTAACAGTGGGGCCAAAGTAAAGCTGAATTTTGTATTTTGAATTATGTGGATCAGTAATCTGGAAGTCTTTATTTTCACATAATTCTTTCCTCCATTGTTAAAAAGTAACATTGCTATTATTACAAGATGATATTGCAGCTTATCTCTTTGAAAGAGCTGTA
Organism: Notiomystis cincta; assembly: GCA_013398075.1. Lineage (NCBI taxonomy): Eukaryota > Metazoa > Chordata > Aves > Passeriformes > Notiomystidae > Notiomystis > Notiomystis cincta. The sequence goes on from VZRX01014916.1 coordinate 118,496, forward strand.
ACCTTTCCCATCCTTACACAGGAAATTACAACTTCCCAGGGGCAGATCACTAGTAGGTAATCACCACTTACCTACTCAGTGCCAGAAGAAATGAAACTGCCTGAAGGTTTTATCCATGTTTCTACAACAGTTATACTGAAATTCAAGGTAGCTTGAGGAAGGGTCCAGATCCAACCTCAGATATTTGGATCAGGCTTCCCTAGAGATGAGTTGCCCCTTTCCATTTCCTCAGGATACATCACCCAGTGCTGCAACTCTGGCACTATAATGTAGGGGCCTGTCACCTCGACCTCTGGTCCTGTTGCCTTAATATGGGGCACCATCACCTTAAGGTGGCTCACAGTCACCTGAGCCCGGGACACCATTCCCTGAGCCTGGGTCACCCTCCAGTCCATATGAGCTGCCAGCACATCAAGCAGGAATGCCATCATCCCAACCTGAAGCACCACCACCACAATCTGGAGCACCATTAACTCGATATGGGGCACTGTTACCCCAGCATGGAAAACTGTCACCTCAGCATGGAGCCTCATTGCTTTAACCTGGGGCACCATAACCTCAACCTGTGATTCTGGCCCCTCACCCTGGAACCCCATGATCAAAATATGTGGGCAGTCATCTCAATTGGGGCACTGTTTCCTCAGTTTGGAGCCCCACTGGAGACCATGACTTCAATTAGGATCCCTATCACCTCGCAGCCCCATTGCTTTCACTCAGCATACCATTGTCTCAAGGCAGAACCCCATTGCCTCAGCTTGAGGCACAATCACCTGAGCACACAGCTCCAGCACCTCAGCCTGGAGCAACACCAGTGTCAGACTGACACACTCCTATCTCAACCTGGAGCCCCATCACCTCAGCCTGGAGCAACACCGTGTCAGACTGAGACACTCTTATCTCAACCTGGAGCCCCATCACCTCAGCCTGGAGCAACACCGTGTCAGACTGAGACACTCTTATCTCAACCTGGAGCCCCATCACCTCAGCCTGGAGCAACACCGTGTCAGACTGAGACACTCTTATCTCAACCTGGAGCCCCATCACCTCAGCCTGGAGCAACATCGCTGCAATCTGAGGACCATCACCCCAACTTGGGGCACAATCACCTTGGCTTGGGGCCCTATGACCTTAATAAGAGTCCCAGCTCTCTGCCCCATTCCTGCAGAGCAAAGAAGGGCAGGAAGGGACTGATGTCTGTATCAGAAATAGCTGGACAGCAGGACTAGGAATGTAATTGGCACTGGTAAGGCACTACCCAAGAACTATGTCCAGTTCTAGGCCTCTCAATTCAGGTAGGACATTGAGGCATTGGAGCAAGTTCAGAGAAGGGAGATGAAGCTGATGAACTGTCTGGAGCACAAGTCTTAAGAGGAACAGCTGAGGGAGCTAGGAATGTTTAGCCTGAGAAAGAGGAGGTTCAGGGGAGACCTTATCACTCTCTACAAATACCTGAAATGAAGTTGTAGCCAGGTGGGGATCAGCGTCTTCTCCCAGGCAACCAGTCTGTGTGCCTGAGGGGCACCTCCCACAGGAGGTCCCGGCGCCCGGCTCCCCTCCCGCCCCGCTCAGGCGCCGCCTCTCCCCGCCCGGCGGCGCGCGGGGCCGGCCGGGGCTGCGCAGGAGCGGGGCGGCTGCGAGGGAGCGGCCTCGGCGCTGCGCAGCTCCCGCCTCCTCTGCTCTCTCCCGTCTCTCTCTCTCCGCCCGTGAGTATCCGCCCGGCTGCCTGCGCGGTTACCACAACAAAGCCGGGAGAAGGGGGAGGCCGAGGGGGACACGGCGGCGGCCGCCGCTGCTGCTTCTTCCCGGGGGCTGCCGGCCGCGTGGTGGGGCCTGCGGTGCCTCCTCGCCACGGAAGGTGCCCGGAGGGCGGTTGGGGGCGGTTGGGGACGACGGGCATGTTCCTCCCCCGTCTGCGGCAATTTTTTCCCGAAACAAGGTGGGAGACATGTTTTGTTCGTGTGTACATATTCATTATTTCTAACCCTTATGTAATTTAAAGAAATACTTTGTTTCAATTAGCTGTCTTCCTGCCTGAGCGACGGGCACGTAGGTGTCCCCCGAGCGCGTCGTTCGCGCTGCCTCGGCGGGGCTGGCGCTGGCGTTGAGCTGCCAGAGTTTGGCCGTGTGTCACACCCCTCAGCAGAGCCTGCCCGCCTTGCTCCTCGGGGAGATCGGAAAAGAGGTGGGAGAGTCCGTTCTGACACGCCGGCCCTCCTTGTCGCTTTGGGAGAGTTACGGTGTCGCGTGTGCTATCCTTGAAGTTACCGGACTTTGAGACACGTTGCAGTGATGCCCAAACAGTGTTCAGAGGGGTTTCGGTGGGAATAAAGTCAGCTGGAATGATTATTGCAAACAGCTTGCCTCGAACGTGTTAATCATCTCAAGAGTCACGTTTCCACACTTTCCTAAGGGCGGTCTTGTAACTCCCCCTGCCCAGCACAGGGCTGTGTTCTGCAGTAATGGTTCCCAAGGTGAGGCTGTAGTTTGGAAAAATAACCAGCCACCAAATCTCTTGGCCCCTCTGGTTTAAGGTGGAAATGAGTGGGCTTCTGCAGCACAGCAGAGTACTGAATTAATTTGAAAGAGACTTAGCGAGATAGTACAATAAAATGCAGTATATATTGTGTTTGTCAAACATTGGTTTTTTCTTGGAGTTTTCACATTATGGAAATCAGCATTTTAAAGTGTAGTTCAGCATGGTTTAGGGCTGTCTTGGGGTGATTCTGTATTTAACTTAAATTTAACTTAATTTAAAGTCATATAATCTTTATGCCTGGATGAAGTTTTTCCTTTCCAAACCTTTTTTTGAGAAGTGGTTTAATTAGACTATGCAAATAGTTTCACTTATATATTCTTACTATATAATAGAAATTAAAAAAATCTAGTGTTTGCATTTGGATGTGTATATATTTTTTCATTGTGTGGTTAAAGTTTCTATCCAGCATTCATAAAAACACCAGGACAGCAACGTGGGATGGAGTGAATGTAATAGAAATAGCAGTGCTAATTTCTTTTGTATCCCTGCTTTTGTCTGTAGTGANAAAGGGTGATCACACATTAGAACAGGCTGCCCGGGGAGGTGGTGGAGCCACGGTCCATGGGGGTGTTTGAGGAAAGACTGTACGTGGCATTTAGTGCCGTGGTATGGTTGACGCGGTTGGTGTTCGGTCAGAGTCCAGGATTGGAGAGATCTCTTCCAGCCTTCTTGTTTCTGTGATTCTGTGATTCTGTGTGCCTGAGGGGCACCTCCCACAGGAGGTCCCGGCGCCCGGCTCCCCTCCCGCCCCGCTCAGGCGCCGCCTCTCCCCGCCCGGCGGCGCGCGGGGCCGGCCGGGGCTGCGCAGGAGCGGGGCGGCTGCGAGGGAGCGGCCTCGGCGCTGCGCAGCTCCCGCCTCCTCTGCTCTCTCCCGTCTCTCTCTCTCCGCCCGTGAGTATCCGCCCGGCTGCCTGCGCGGTTACCACAACAAAGCCGGGAGAAGGGGGAGGCCGAGGGGGACACGGCGGCGGCCGCCGCTGCTGCTTCTTCCCGGGGGCTGCCGGCCGCGTGGTGGGGCCTGCGGTGCCTCCTCGCCACGGAAGGTGCCCGGAGGGCGGTTGGGGGCGGTTGGGGACGACGGGCATGTTCCTCCCCCGTCTGCGGCAATTTTTTCCCGAAACAAGGTGGGAGACATGTTTTGTTCGTGTGTACATATTCATTATTTCTAACNTACAATAAAATGCAGTATATATTGTGTTTGTCAAACATTGGTTTTTTCTTGGAGTTTTCACATTATGGAAATCAGCATTTTAAAGTGTAGTTCAGCATGGTTTAGGGCTGTCTTGGGGTGATTCTGTATTTAACTTAAATTTAACTTAATTTAAAGTCATATAATCTTTATGCCTGGATGAAGTTTTTCCTTTCCAAACCTTTTTTTGAGAAGTGGTTTAATTAGACTATGCAAATAGTTTCACTTATATATTCTTACTATATAATAGAAATTAAAAAAATCTAGTGTTTGCATTTGGATGTGTATATATTTTTTCATTGTGTGGTTAAAGTTTCTATCCAGCATTCATAAAAACACCAGGACAGCAACGTGGGATGGAGTGAATGTAATAGAAATAGCAGTGCTAATTTCTTTTGTATCCCTGCTTTTGTCTGTAGTGAGGTGCTCAATATAGTGCATAGAATGCATTGTACGTTTTTTGCTTCTTTGAAAAAATAGTTAACCTCTCTTTTTTGGATAGAAAGTGATTGCTGGAATTGTCAGTGGAGAGAGAACAAGTTCCACAAAGTTAAATTCTTCAGCAGAGTTATTTGAAGACTAAAGTGAAGTTGTCATATTGCTACAAAATAAGTAAGCTTAAGAATGGGTTTGTGAAATAATTGGCATTTAAAAATATAGCTGTCAGAGCTTTGGAGTCTGCTTTTGGAATGCTTCAAGCTCTTCCAACACTTCTTCCTGGTATGTTTGTTTGGTTTTTTCTCTAGTGCATATGTTGTTCTTTTGGTTTTTCTAAACCTAGATAATACTTGGGATGGAAACCAGAGACAAGGACAAGTAATTTGAGGACATTCTATTCCTTTTCTTGAAACTTAAAGCTTTTATGACCAACTGGGATTTTTGTTTTGGTTTTGTGCTTGCCCATGTTTAGAAGGGCATTCAGAGGACCCTGTGTTTCTTCCTAAGACTTACATGGGGTCAGAGGGCCATCAGGACTGCTGAGCTCATTGAGGCTTTGAATGCAATTGGCCAATCCCTTGAAAGGGTTAACCTAGGAACACATGAAAGTGCAAATTTTGTAGGATGAGTGGCACACGGTCATCTGTGCCATAGGTGACAGGATCATCTACAAGCTTTTTGAAGTCTGCCCTTTCAGATGACATGATATTACCTCTGAAGGTTAGATGTAAGAATCTGAAAGTGAGCTGGATCCTGGTTGACCCTAGGTACTCCTTAAATTCATGGGAGATAGGCAGACTGTTACCTTACTGCTTCCACCAGAGCTGTTTCTTAAAGCTGTTTCATTCTTTGCTTCCTGATGTTGTGTTTTACCAAGACTGGTGATAGTAATGGTCTATAACATGATCCATGTTCCTTGGCTGAGTTATTTTCCATCCAACAATTTCAACTGATGTTTAAGTCACAATTCAGTGATGAGTATTTTTCAGTCTTGAAGTGTTTCATTGTAATAATAAACACTGCAACTCCAGGAAACCCATATTATGTTAAATTTAATAGAGCCCTCTGTTTCAACATCTTACCTGCTTTTCCATACTTGATATTTTTTCATTTGAGGAAAGGAACAAGTCACCAAAAAAATGTAATGCAAGAGATTATCTCAAGAGGCTTTTACCTCACTTGCCCCTTACACATATTCTGAGGCAACAGAAATATATTTAGACTCTTCCTGAGTGATATTTTTTGAAGCTGCTCTTTGTATACTGATTTAGTGACTAAATTTCTGTGCTTTCTCCTGCTCATCTGTACCAGGCAGTGCTTGTTCCTCTTGTATAGAAATATATTCACTGAAAATTAAGAATTGCATCTTATTTTCAGTGTTTGTGGAGAATGTAATTGTTACATCTGTAAAACTGTATGTGTATGTTTTAAACTGTGATAATAGGCACATCTTGTGATGGAAGGCCTTATGAAAGAAATTCTTCCAGAAGCTCAGGTCTACTTGATGTGTGTTGAAGCAAATCTATGCAAACAGTTAAAGGAAATGCTGATGACCCACCTGTTTGTCCAATCATGTCACTAAGCACACTAAACTTGCAATGTTAGAAGCATGAAAACACTTAGAGTTCAATGGGCATTTCTCTTGTGGGAGACAGTTCATGTGTTGTGTCACTTGGTAGAGATGGCCTGATATTCAGACATAGACTCTGATTTATCTGCTGCTGGACTCCATCAGTAGTTTGTGAAGTGTGTACTTGATTCCTTTATGGTCCTGCCATCTGTTTCAGGACTGGCAGATGTAACTCCAGCCTTTACGTGGCAGATGCTGTGGGTCACTTTTGGGAAGCGTCTCCCCAAAATTAAAATCTTGATATTGGACAGAAATACTCTTCATGCCAGTATAGAAGGAGTGGGAAATCAAAGCTGGACCTTTACTTTGCTCTTCACCATCAGTATCTGGCAGTAGAGTCTGTCCTTTTCTGGGCATTTCGTACCTTTTCTATATTATTGAAAGACTGGCTGTGGGTCACTTTTGGGAAAGAGCAATGCCACTGGCCAGTTTTCTCCTAGCAGCTTGCTGCCTTTTAGTCTTTGAAGTAGCTGGGGTTGGGACTCTTCCAGGTGGTGAGAAATTGTATGGCAGCAGCCCCATGGAACTTCAGTGTGGGTGGTGTCACCTACGCTTGTAGAAGTGGAAGGCCTTCCAAAAGCTACTGCTACTTTTATCAACCAACATATGATTCGTTGTCTTTATTTTTGATTGTAATTCTAAGCTTCTTCTTTTCTTCCTGGGTTTAGAGGATTTGCAAGTCATTTTCTTGGGATTCTCAGCAATGAGTGAGTGGCGGTGGTCTGTTTAGACAGACCTGAAGGCCATCATCACTCCAATCATTTAACCTCTATTCTCTGACACAGCCTTTCTGCTCAAGAGGTCACAAGGTGACCTTTGCTGAAGAGCCTGAAGAACAAATATTTAATGTGTTTGAGTGAAGTCCTGGAGCTACAGATACACACCTCTCAGCATAATGTATTGCAGCTTTTCACAGTAGGGGAATGGTTTATTTTTGGCTCAAGAGGAAATATTTTTTTCTTTCTTTCCCCCCCACTCCCCTCTTTCTGCTTGTTCTCTCTCCTCCCTGCCTTGTACTTTAACTTGAAAGCCTTTGCCCAGCAGCTGTGTGGGGCTCTTTGGTGGTCATGTGCTTTCATTTGCTCTAACCATGTTGGCAGTTGACTGTGTTCCAGGATTTTCTAGTGCCCATTGGCAGAACTGAATTCTTACTTGAAATAGCCGTGAGACTCAGGACTTTCTGTTGCAACTCTTTTAAAAAGACTCAAGAGTACTTTGAAGCATCTCCAAAGAGCCTAGCTGTTTGAGACAGAGCTGCTGTTCTGAGGGCTAATCTGTCATAGGTTTGGGAGTTAATGAACTGAATCATAGAGCATACAGGGGAAAATCCTTCCATTCTGTCCAGCAGAGAGAACCAGGACTAAAAGAAAACCAAAACAAACAACAGGGAAAAAAAAGCAGAGGAGTAAGGGCAGGAGTGGCAGTGTAACTGACCCCATAAATTTGAAGTAGTAAGTCTTCCCTCCTTCCTCTTCTCTGGCTAGGAGAGAGAAAAAGACGATAAAGGCATTAGAAAGCCAGCTGAGAATCAGCCAGACAAGTGATTTCAGATGCTCTAGAAACAGTGGTAGTTCTGATCTGAGCTGGAATTAGGTCCTGTGAGATTTGGTCTGTTAAGGACAAATGTGCTTCCATGGTCAGGCACAAGTCTGCTACTGTTTCATGAGCCAACAACAAGAGATTTATCATTAATCAGCAATAATTACACATAGGCTGTAATCTGAGCAGAGGGATTCACCTCCATGTAGTTATATCTAGGGTGATCAGCAGCAACATGGTTACCTTAAATGTACAGAGCCAGATTTTTCTTGCAGATGTAACTTGAAAGGATAGAAGTCAATAACAGTTACAGGATGTGACATGGAAAATTCTGGTTAAAGTAAAAAAAAAAAAAAGATTATAAAATCACAGAATGGTTAGGCTTGGAAGGGACAATAAAGTTATCTAGTTCCAACTCTCAATAAGGGTTGTCATGCATTTGAACAGATGTCCTCATAGCAGCAGTGTTCATCCTTGGAGTTTTTGAAAACTTGGTTGGACAAGGCCTTGAGCAAAACTAGATCCAGTTTTGATGCTGACTCTGCTTAGAGCAATGGACTGGACAGAGGATCCTTTCCAACCTAATTTTTTCTCTGATTCTAATTCCTGCTCCTGTCTACCTTGTGGTGTTTTGCAGAACAATTTGCCTGTGCCTCAGCAGGTCCTTCCATCTCAGGTCCAGTGAGGAATGTATGGAGGAGCAGAGCTTGAATAATAGAGTTTATTCTGAGATGAAGTTGAGGCCTTGTATTCTGTAGATTGGTTCAAAATCAGTCATGGGGAAATTGGTACCCAAGTTTTGAGAACTTGTGGTATGCAGAACACCTGTAGCAGGTTTTGTGCTCTGAGCTTGGAAAATCAGAATATCTACTAAAGAGACTGGTTGTTTCATTTGTTGGGGGTTTCTCTTAAGGGAAACCATTTCCTAAGAGCTATATTTCTTCCTTTGCTATCCTTTGCTTTGTTATTCTTAGTAACAAATATAAAAGATTTAATTAAAGAGGAGGTAAATAGGGCTGAATATGTGTGGTTTGTCACACAGGTTTTAAGACTTGTGTTTTCTCATGTTTCCCTTCTTTTGGACTAACAAATCCCCAAAAGTATAACTTTTCTCACCCTGACATTTTTATTGCTCTCTTGTAGATGTTTTAAAATTTGTTATTTTTGTTTGTTTGCTGGGCTTTTTTAAGCTTCAGCCAAAAATGAGGAAGGGAGTGAGAAGGAGCCATGTGCAGTTCCCTTAGCACTTTTTACCTCGCCCAAGTTCACCATACAAGAGGCAATTTGGCAGTCAGCAGGTTCAGAGGGGCATGATTCCCAGAGGGGAAATAATGAGAATGTAGAATCAGAGGATTTTGATGTGTCATAAGAAACATGCACCATTGGTAGTATAAGTCTTTTATTTAGAACACTTTCAACCTAAAACCCTTTCAACCCTAAACCAGAAGGTGCCCTATTGGAGCTAAATACAATATTATACTGCTTCTGATACTTTACATGTTTTTTAATACATCCTGAGATGATGTCTGTTCTTTTTCATTGCTGTAAACATACTATTGACTCATCTTGAGTGTACTGTAGCTGTGCTGTATTATGGCCTTTGTGGTGATGCACACAGTAACATCAGACATTTCTGATTCAGCCCCTAGCATGTGTAAAGGGCTTGTTTTCCCCTTCTGTTAAATACCAGAATCTTTTGATGTCATGAAAGCATTTAAGCCCTTCAGAGGATGCATAACATGCAAACTCAGAGTATGGTGTCCTGCATGCCAGGAATCTGTGTTACCAGATAGGGAAAAAAGCAGCTTTCCTTGCAGCATGGTAGTCTACACACTAGGAATTTTTATGTTACAAGACAAGGGAAAAAAACTGGTTGTCCTTTTTATGTAAATCATCCTCATCCTTGATTATGCAAGTAGAATGCTTAAAAGAAAAGAAAGTTGATCACTGCTTGTACCTGAATGTTGATTTATTTTTTCTTCTTTTCTATGATTTATTTCAATTTTCTTGGATGCACGTGTTTCAGATGGTGTGCATTTTAAAAAGCTAAAGATTTAGCGGATAACTTCAAGGTTTAACCAAGTTTAAAAAAACTCACATCTTTCACTGAGTACTTAATGTACTTTGTGTTAGTTTCTGACATTCAAAATTCTTTTCAAAAGGCAGTATGTGTTGAAACACAAACCCACATCTAAGTCTGTATCCTCATTACATGACTTTTTATGTACCATCCTACCTTTCTAGAAGATACATATTGCAGTCATGCCTAATGGCCTGTTCTTAGGCATTGCCTACAAAAATATTTCAGGTGGTGTTGGCAGGTTTGCAGCTGGCAGAGGAAAAACACTCAACACACTTAGTGTGATCAGGGTCTTGATCTGTTTTTTGACATGGAAGAGGATGTCAAAATGCTGCTTGTTGTTTGGGTAGTGCAGCAGCAGGCAGTGGCTGACCTGTGCAGGCGCTGAGAGGTCTTTGTTCTCGCAGTGTCCAGCTGGGGAGCCCGTGGATGTGGTCTCGGTGGGTACTCAGACTGTGAGTGTGTCAAACCACTGATGAGAAGGTGTGGGTCTCTAAAGCCCTGGCAGTCAGACTGCGTATTCTCCTTGGCTACTTGGCCGCTGCTTTCTGATCTTACTTGGGTCAAGCTTGGAGGGGTTAAAAAGTGGTATAAAAACTAACTCTTCCTAGACTAGGAAGAGCTGCAGTGAGGCAGAGACAAAGACAAAAGGGTGCTCTTGGCTGTGGTAATGAGTGATTGTTACAGTTGCAAGAAAAATGGGGTGAGAGGTAGAGAATGACATGGGGAGAAGAAATATTGCAGTAAAAAAAGATCTGGCAAATAATTAATGGCCAGACTGCTCTTTGGAGTTGGTCATGCTTGTGTTAGAGGGTTTCATGGCAGGAAGGCACAAAAAGCATGTGTTTTTTTTCAATAAATACAGCGGTCACTAAAATTAGCAGTTAATGGTAAGTATTTGACTGTAATGACAGGTTTTTTTGGGATTTCAGAGTAGCACTTGTTGATCCTGTATTTTAAAAACAGGCAACATAGCAGAACTCTGTGTTTCTCACAGAAGTAAAATTACATTCTGTGTTGTATATAAATGGGTGTGAAATTGTACACAGAGCCAATTTATTGATTTATCAGCAGAATTGCTTCTTCTGTATTGCATTGTCTTGGCAAATTCCCGCTCTGTTGCAGATACTCTCGATGCAGGAGTGGAATAGGATCCAAGAATACCATCTCTTTGTTTATTTCCTCGTTTGTTTTTAATGTGAATGACAGAATTGATTAATCTTTAGTTTGTGAATGATGGAGTGTCAGTGAAAGACATGGCATGTCAATTTCCCATTAAGATGAAGGCTAACGTTGTTAGGGACTTGTACCAGAGGAGTGGAATATGCATTTGGCAGTGGAATGACTGCTGCTCCTTGGGCAGGACCAGACTGTTAAATGCTCTCCTGTACTGGTGGTTGCTGTCTGTAAAGCAGTTATGGCTCAGCCTTCCTAGGAACAGCACACTGGCAGGTGAGCTGTTCCTGAGTCATGTAGAATGGGAAGATGTGTGCTCCTTGGCTGGCATTAATGGTGGAACGTACAAGCTACTTGCTGTCTTTTATCACCTTTTGCCAGCTCTACACTGCCCTTTTGGCTTGAGTTAAATCCCATCTTCACTTCAGAGACAGTGTTCAGCAAAGTCTCATGGGAGGAATCGTGGTGTGCCCACACATTACAGCCAATACTGTTAGTTCAGTCTCTTTTGCAGGCGTAGCATTACATAAACTAAAAATACATGGATGTGATTACACTCAACAAAACTTTATATTTTAAGCTATACTAAAGTTTTCAGCTATATTAAGTTATCCTAGTTTGTCAGCATCCACCTGCAAAGCTTTTTGCCTTAGCCCCTTATGCTCTTATGTATACAACAGTGCTAAGGTGTTTGAGACAAGTGAAATACACCACATGCCTACTTTTACCAATCAGTCATAATATATCCATATATATATATGAGCTGGAGAGATGCTAGTTCCTTAAGTAATAAAAGCCTCTCATCATGAAAAAGAAAGGGTTTTAATTTTTACACTGTACTTCCTATATTAATTTTCTTCATCGAAGTGGCTGTGTTCAAGTTGTACTTGCGAAGTAAATAATTTATGGTCTATACTTTACAGGTTTTGTTCCCTTCTGGTTTAGATTACACGAGGTAGAAAATGAAATTTAAATAATGTGTTACTCTTCTGATTGTTTTTTAATTTTCTATTGTGCACATTTTTATATATTAAAATGTATTATCCTTTTAGGAAGCTGCTCTAGAAAACTTTCAGGAATTCACGTGATAGTTGCACGTTGCAGGCTATGCAAGCTGCCTGAAGCCAGGTATCACAAGAAGTGACATGAAGGATGGAATCAATAGCCCAGCTGAAGTGCATCTGCACCAATGCACAGAGTATAGGTAAAAACCAGGAGGAGCTGGAAGCCGTGGTGCTGCGGGAAAACCACGACGTAGTCACCACCATGGAAACGTGCTGGGGTGATTGTCAGGGCTGGGGTGCTGCAATGGATGGTTATAAGCTCCTCAGAAGGGATATGCAAGGAAGGGAGGTGGTGGGGTGGCCCCCTACATTAGGGAGTATTTGAAGTGTGTAGAGCTCAAGGATAGTGGTGATAAGGCTGAGTGCCTGTGAGTGAGAACCAGGGATGTGGCCACAAGGCAGTCATCCTGAGGAGTGTCTCTTACAGACCACCCCCCACTAGGATGAAGAGAGAGATGAAGTATTCTATAAGCAGCAGGGTGGTGTTTCACCCTCTTCTTTGAGAGGCTTTAATTTGCTGGACGTCTGTGTTCTCGAAAGTGTTTTACTCCTTTGTTTTGATGATCTTTGAAGAGCTAGGTGCTTTAGAGAATTGTCTTTGTGGTCCTGAAAATTGATCTCTGTTCTGTTCCTTAATAGTGTTTTCAGCTTTATGTAACATCTGACCATACTAAGTCTCTCTCTAATTCTTTGACTTTGTGATTCTTAAAACCATAGGAGGTTTCAGACTTTCTGGTTTTAGTTGTGATTTGAGGAGCATATTTTCAATTCCTTTAAACCAGTGTTATTTGAGAAGCAGCAAAATATCTGAGTGACCTTTAAAAATTCTGTATTTTGAAGTAATTTTTTGCTAGAACCTTTCCTGGAAATTCCTTTCTTGTGCTTTTGTTTGCTGTGGCAACAAACTATATGTGGTTTAAAGGAGACCATCCATCTTGTAAAATATTCTGGTTCTCCAATCTTGTATAGTTGCTTCCACTGTCTTCATGTTTGGTTTCCTTGGGTCTAAAGAATGTTACATATTTATTGATTGCAGCTTACTAAATTTATGTGAAATCTGTTATAAAGAGCAGGAGGAAAGTGCCTCTGGCTAGATGGAACTGGTAGTCTTTGATACTGGCTAATTTTGTTTGCTTGTGGGGTGTTTGGATTTTTTTATTTTAACTATATATCCTGCTAATGAGTGGAGACTTTTGCATCCTGCAACATGCATAAGATTGAACACCATAAAATTCTGCAAGAAGTATGACATGATAGGAGCAGATTTGTAGAACATAATGGTTAACATTGAGGTCCTGATAACCTCAATATTATGTATTTGGGCTAGCTGTGATCTAGTCCCATGGACTGGATGGTGACTTCTGGTGTGAGTGCACTGGTTTCATGCCTGGATCACATTTTTTAAAGTCTAGGTTCATCTGAAAGAATTAAGTTTCCTTACTGTGCTGTGGAGTGTGAATTACAAAGGACTATCATGAAAAGCAGGCTCCTTGTCCAAACTAAAATATGAACACTGACACACCCTACATCTGTCACAATTTAACCTATAGAACCATGGATCTTTTGATGTAAATTGAAATTTCTCCTACTTTTAAGTGATGTAAGTCTGCAGTGTGCATGGCTGTGTCAGCCAAGATGGTGACCAGTGTATACAAACAAGGTTTACAATATAAAATTCCAACTAATGATAGCTCATAAGTGGCTCTAGCTTGAAATGGCTCTAGCTTAGAGGGAAAAATAAGACACTTTAATTGCTTGTTTGTAATAGTTAAGATTTTTTTAGCCACTAACAGTGTTTGACAAATTTGCTTAGAAGTAGTAATTTTGAAATTGTGATGGGTTGGCTTAAAGTGAAGCTTTCTGGTCTAACATATAAGCTGTGTGCAATAACGTGGCTCTGACTTTTTTTACTGAGCACACTATGGAATTGTCTCGAGCAACTTCATGTAATTAATTGCAGAATTATAAATTACTAGAGCTAAAAGAGTGAAGAGCAAAATTATTATACTAAAAGTATACTTGGATCTGTTTTCATGCAAATCTTTGGAAATGTTTTCTGATTGTTGCAGGTGGAACTTCGTATTTCATTATGGACCGTTTTGAAGACATATCAGATGGTGAAGTGGATCATGCCTTCTTTGACAGTGACTTCGAGGAAGAGAAAAAGAAAACTGAAGAAAATGGTGAACTTTTAGAGAATGGAAGTACAGAGGCAGCTCTTGCAGACACTGATTTGGTTTCTGATTCAAAGGATGAAAAGTGTTGTGAGGAGGAAAGTGAAGAAAAGCAGATAGATTTGGAAGAGGATCAGTCCACAGAAAATAGCAAAGATCCTATTGAAGATGCTTCATCTTCGACAGTTTCTCCAGTTGCAGAGAATGCAGGTACATCTGGAGCAGCACCTGCAGCAAATACAGGAACAGAGGAGATTGTTCCTGCTGGAATTCCTAAAATAGTTAAAGAAGGTGAAGAGGATTACTATACAGATGAGGAAGATAGTAGCGATGATGGCAAAAAACAGAAGGTTAGACCAAAGTCAGCTAAGCAACCAAACAACATAAAAAAGGCTAGCAAAAAATATACTATCAGCTCCTCCTCTTCTTCTTCCTCCTCCTCGTCCTCCTCATCATCATCCTCAAGCTCAGATACAGATTGTTCTGATACAGATTCTGATAGCTGTTTATCAGATTCATCTCATTCTTCCCCCAAGAGAAGTGCTTGTAGAAATGCTCTTCTGTCTCCAAAACAAAAATTCAAGTCAGCAATGAAATTAGCAGAAGGAAAAGCAAAGCTTGGTGATGACCTGGAGGAGTCGGAAGACACAGTGACTGACGTAACACCTCTGTCAACTCCAGACATCAGTCCTATCCAGTCCTTTGAATTTGTAGCATCAAATGATAAGAAACTAAAAGTAAAGAGACAGGAAAATGTGAACCAAGAATTATACGGTAATTTTGAGAATTTAAGTGCAACACTAAATGTGCAAAACCTAAGGGGCTGGGAAATTCAATCTTATATCTGTTTTTTTTTCATTAGATTCCGAGTTTGATCGCAGATACAGTCGAAAAGTCTTGCATGATGCCATGGACCTGAATCAGCTTCTGAAAGGTGATATTTAAGTTTTGTTTTTACAACAAAATACAACATCTGCCCATTGTTGAGAACAACTGTGTTCTAATAGAAGAGAGTGGGTTTTTCATATGCCATGTGTATTTTTAAAACTGGTTGATGTTTAAGTGGTGTTGATCTAATTCTTTGAATTCTTCTCTATGTAATAGTACTGATTCTGCAGTAGAGAAAAAAAGCAGGTGTTGGTTTGCATATACCTAGAAGTAAGATGCACAGGATGAATCTAAAAAAGGTTTAAAATATTAACAAATTGAATAATAAAACTGCACATGCATTTTAAGGTGTACTGGACTATGGCACAATTTAATATCTAAATTAAAACATCAGACTTTCTGTTGAAAGGCTGGATTATCAACCTCCAAAACTGAAAGACAATCCAGAATTTAATTGCATGATAAATGGTATTCATGTATTTAAACTTCTAGTACCTTTTTCATAATTAAACAGGAGTATTTGAAATTCTTTTCTGAACTCGGTACCGTAGGTTGTGTAAAGGTATTTTAAAAAGAAAAATGGCAGATAATCTTTACTAAAACTCCAGACATCAGTCAAGCTGTTGCTCGAGTGGTTGCTTCTGGCTAATGGACTTAATAATGAAGCCTAAGAAAATTCACAACTTCTTTCCCTGCATTCATTGCACACCTTCATTGTGTGGGGTGAGAATGCCCTGGATGATCTCATGTGCGTATTTTAAGATCTATAAGGTTCGTTTTCATTTATTTTCATGGTGTTTATTTTCATGAGTTTTCAGAACTAAAATCTTGTGGAATAAAAAAAGGCTTGACTCAAGTAATCTACTGATCTCAGGTGAGGAAAACATCTTCTTGGCAGTTTGAGTCTGGTACATTCCAAGCCAGGTTTGTTGTGTTGAAGTAAGCCTGGCATGACTCAAATTGCATGTATTGTGCTTCTTCACTGTGCACCTTGCCAGACTGAGCTTCAAGTGAATAAGGATTTATAGTGTATTATATACATGGTTTAACTTGCTTGTAAGTAAAAAAAAATATTAGGATTTTACTTGTATGGAAATTCTTCTGATGTTAAGAAAAGCAACACTAGCCTTCAAGAAAGGTAGTGCTTATTCTCATCCCTTGTGCTTCAGCCATTCTTTCGTACTAGAAACAATTCCCAACCAGTTGTCAAAACACGATGTCAGAAGAGTTGTTGCTAGGCAGTTGAAATTATGATGTCCTATGGCTTTATTTGTTCCCTGTTAGCAAGAACCTATTTAATAACTGATGATTACCAACAGATTCATCTCATCCCTAAAACAAATGGGTATTACAGCTCAGAGTAGATATTGTCAGCGATGAATCTCTGTTGGGGAGAGGAGCTTTTTTCTCAAAACTGAAAACCAATTCTAGATAACAATAAAGACAGAGTAATGAGAAGTAGAATTCATACAGTCTTGCAGCTAATGTTCCTGATTAATGTGTGTATTACTCCCAAGTGCCTCTCTAAATCAGCAAGCACAACACAGCTTAATTAGTTTGGGCATTTTGAAGTTTAAATGGAGCAGAATTATTAATGGTGGCAGTAACTAGTCTGGGAAAACAGGAGCTAATCTTATTCTGAGTTATTGCTTATAGATTTTTTTTGTACACATTAGGGGGGAAAAAAGTGCAAATAATTTTCCCCCCTCCATTAAATGTTTGTAGGAACTGCATAGGCACAGACATTGCTTCAAGTGAGAACACTGCAAGCCCAAACCTGAGTGCATGAAAAAATATTTAAATAATCATAATTTGGTTTTAAAGTGTAATATTCTTCCAGTACTTTAAACTGATGAAGCATTTTATTTAATTTTTTTTTGTCAAATATGTTTGTAATATAGCTGGACCTAGGCATTTACAGCAGTTATACACGTTTCATTTCCTAAGGTGCCCAGACACTTGCAGAATTTCTGTGTGATCTGTTACTGTGTTGTTTCTACAGGGCACTCAGTAATTAATTTTTGTATGATTATTCACATTACCAGTGCATACATTTGGGAAGACTGGAATCTCTTGTATTAAAAAAAAAATGGCAAGACCAAAAAGAGGAAAGAAATTTGTTTAAGGAGCAAGTTTTGGACTAGCACAAGAGTCTGGTTATCAGGCAGCAAGGTGGTTTGTGCATCTTAAAGCAGAATTAATTGGAAGCATTTAGAAACTATTGCAGTTAAATCTAAAAGTAATTGAAAAAGTTCTTCTTTTATATGTCCTTTACCTGTTTGTGTCCATATTGAAAACTGTTCATTTACAAGCATTTTAAAAATTGTATTACATAGAAATTTATCATGCTTTTACAACTCCTAAAGCTGTGCTTGTTCTTGATAAAAGCCAAATTTTCAATTATGAATTTCTTAATAACCTGAAATCTCACAAATAACATAATTCTAGTTGGAAATCTCATAGTGTCCCTGCTGTATATTGTACTTTGATTGCTTTTTAGATGGGTAGTGCTGATAACAGGTGTGATTATAAATTTTCAGGTAGAAATACAGTTTTTCAGTTTTTTCATGATGTTACATAGATCTTTGTATGTAATTGTTTCGTGATTTGTTGATGTTTGCACTTTCCTATAAACCTAAAAAGATGTTTCAGAAAATTAATAACTGAAAGCAATATTCTAAATGCATACAAAAAAAAAAAAAAAAGCAAGAGTTATTTCCT
>VZRX01014916.1:136153-157434 GCA_013398075.1 Notiomystis cincta
TGAAAGCAATATCCTAAATCCAAACAAAAAAAAAAAAAAAGCCAGAGTTATTTCCTGTGCTGTACTCTTGAGTAGTCTGGACACAAAAAGAGAATTAAGTATCACAATGCAAAGAAATAGATTGTAAAAGATTGTTTTTGAAGGTAATTTCATAAATCATCCTTGTTAGAAAGCTGGGAATAAAATAAATTGGAAAATTTTCTGATGCTATTTTGCTTGATCCTACGTCTCAGTTATTATGCAGATAAAGAGATGGGTTACATACATGAGTGTGAACTAAGCACTCATCCATCTCAATCCATTATGCTACAGATTTGCTCTCTGTCTTTGGACAAATCTTGTGATTTCTGTAGTTCAGAATAGAGTTGTCTGCTAAAATTGCTCTGTATCTCTTTATCTAAATTTATCTAAATTTGTTTGGTATCAATACAATGAGATAGCACAAGGTATATACAGTGCTAAACAATTTAGTACTTTGTGTTTTCTCCTCTGTAAAATGGGGTTGATACCTGCTTATTTTACAGAAGTGTCTGTGAGAATTAGTCTGTAAATCCATGGTATTAGCTATTATTAACTTGAGGAGGTGGTGTGATGGGGTAAGTAGGGCAATTGGCCATAGACTGAAGTTCTGTCCTTGAAGCTCTCCCTGACCTCTGTGCTGATAAATCTTTTTGCCTCTTCTATGCCTTAGGTTTTTAAAATAGAGCTTCCTCTGTGAAGAGCTCTATAATAAAAATATCATTATTATGAAAGTAAAAGCTCTGTGTTTCTGAATAAAATCTGTTGTAGAAAATTAAATAGCAGTTTCAACTGAACATGCAGCAATCACTTTAATATTTTTTTCTCATAATTTGTCACTCAGGAAATAGAAAAAGTTTTTGATAACTGAAACTTTGTTCTCTTTAGGGATATGTTATCTGTGTGCTCATTCATGCTGAACTAGAGTACTTGTAGAAAAGCTTTGAAGCAGAATCTAAATTTATAGTAGAATCTACAATATATACATACCCAAACTGTAGAGCTGAACTAAGCATACATAGCTTTTCTGCAGAATTCCATTTAGTGTGTATGTTCAGGCTTTGAACTAATTCTATGTGTATGTGTATTTATATGCATGGTTTTCACAGGTCTAGAAACTCATGTTAAGGTAGAAGATCAATTGCTAGTTTATTCTTATATTTAGAGTTTGAAAAGAGATTGAAAATCTGTGAGATTATGGAGAGATCCAGACTTCCCCAACATCCTTGAGAAGATTTGTAATTATGGGGAAAAAAATCTAGCACCTGTAATATATACATTGTCTTTCTCATGATATCAAGAGATAATAACTAGCAGCCCTATTTAAGGGTGTTTAAATAGAGAAAAATTTTACCTGAAAAAGACATTCTCCTTTTCTTAAAAAAAAACCAAAAACCAAGTAATGAATTCTCCAAGATCCCTTTTAAAGAGCTCTGTGGCCTGCAATAATAGATGTTCTAGGAAGTATTTGTTTAGAGATACCACAGGGAAATAGTTTCACTCTTAAACTACTCTATATTGATGAAAAACAGTGATTTATTTAATCCTTTTGTGCTTTTTCTAATGTGACACACATGTGGTAGTGTAGCAGTATAAAATAAAATATCAGTCAAGTGTAAGCATTGAAGCAATTTGTGATTGCAAAGGATACACTGAAACATGCATGATTTTAATTTTAGCCTTAATGCTGTTAGGACAGCTGTATCATCCTGTCCCAATGCATTTGACTTGCTAATTATAAGTGGTATTTTATATAAAGTTTGGCCTTTCTCATTCTGCAAGGTTATTTCAGTGCTTAGAAATTGAAAGCAACAAACAGCTTGTTTATGGCTTAAAAAAACCCTCAGGTATCTCTCCATGGAAACCAGCTTTCATGGAAATCCTGTGAATACCAGGATATTTTCTTTTCCTGCTTACCAGCAAATGAGAAGTGGACTGCAGACTGTGCAAGTTGTTATGCAAATACTGCTGCTTGTTTATCATCTCCCCCAAATTATATTTATGGTCTGACTGATAATGAAAGTAATTAGGGGTTTAGTTAAATTACTTATTACTCACTGATAGAATAGGAGTGTGGTAGGTAAATCATATTTCATTGTTCCAAGACTTACAAACTCTTCAGAACCTTAAATCATAACCTTAAACTGTAGTATTATCTCATGTTGTCAGTGGCCACTGCAAAAATAGTCAGGTAAACCATTCAAACACTTAGGCTTTGTGATTAAAGAGTAGTGTGGGTTCATTGATGAACAAATCATTGAACTAACTATGAAACTTAAACACTTGAGTTATGTAACATGAACTGTGCTACCAGTATTTAATAGCATTTGGAATCTTAGGGGTTTTTTGCTTATTGATAGTGAATTGTCCCCAATTTTGTGGGCATGTGCTGACCTCACTTAGACACCTGCTGTCTTTACCATGAAAGCAATGTTGCCAGAGAGTGGTAGCTTGCATTCAGTGCATATTGGACATACATTCCTGCTGTGGATTACCTAATTTTCTGTCATAGCAAGAGTGTGGGAGAATAAGAATATGATGCTGTATAAAAGGGGCTTTGCAGAGGCAGGTTGGACAGATTTTCAGTCAGGTGATGGAAGCAGTGGCAGCTATTACTGCTGATTTGAAATTCAGGGGTCAGAAGTGTTTTTCTGAACCATGGAAAGAATGTTATCTCTGCTTCAGGAAGACCTGCAGAAGTTTTCCCCACTGCTTTATAGATTGCTTCTGTGATTTATTTGAGCATCATTTAAGGAGAGGTGATTTCCTCTGCTTGTTATGTTAGGAACATGCATGCTGTAGTATTAGTGATGCTCTTTCAGTAAAATGACACAGTATGCATTCTGTTGTCTCTTTTTTCTATTAAATGTTAGGCTTTCCTGACACATAATTTCCTATGGAGATCAGTGTTGCATTTGTGTGGTTTAAAAAAGATTATCTGTGGATAGGGTCCAGTAAGTTATGGTTTGCTTTGTTGTGGTGTTTGCAGCTTAAATTCTTCCCTAACATAGATCTTAACTAAGTAAAACACGACTCTAATTAATTAACAGCTTGAAAAACAACAAGGTACTTTTACTGTGTTACCTGATCCAGTGCTTTGGTGTATTGCAGCAGTGTTGTAGCAAAGAGTTAGTTGTGAAATTTCAAATGTGGTTTCTTGGGTCATATAGAAGACGAATAATAAAAAGATCATTTGAGGAACTGGAGAGTTTTAGATTGATATTTTCATTCCATCCCCTTGCAAAAACACTTGCTGCTGCATGTGTTGTATTGGGTCTGAACTTCTGGTGCAAAATTAATGAGCCTTCTGTAATTCAGCCATCTATCAATAAATTACTTGGTTTTGGCAATTCTCTGCTAGGGCTTCACTGAATAACTTCACATCAGAACCTTTGTGGTGTTCTTAATTCTTTCACTGTATTAATATATTATTTCTCTTGAGTTCTGATAAATTCAATATTATGACTGTTAGCAAGTTCTCAACCTCAAAAGTTGCCAGAAAACTGTTGGCAGTAGTAAAGTCAGTTTCTACATTAAGCATAAATAAATAATAATGAGGCTAAGAATGAACAACACACTGAAGAAGTCTCTTTCTGCCTGACACAAGTGAGAAAGGCTATCTTTTGTGGTGAGGTGATAAAAGGTGTGGATGAGGCACTATAGAAGCAATGCATATTCAAAGGAAAATTACTTTTGAGAGGCTAAGGAAAGGAAGAAGAAAGAAGAGATGAACGAAAAAAGAAAAGTCTGTGGGCTGAGGGGGGATGTAACTGAAGAAGCTGGAAGAGGAGAGTCAAGTTTTGTCCTTTCGTACCCAGTAGGGAAATGCATGGATATGTACACAGATACATATTTTCTCTAATTGCCTGGGAGCTTCTGGTAAAATAGGGGGTGTTTAATGCTGCAGAAGTTGCATAACACTACCCGCAGGAGTGACAAAGTAACACAGCGCTTGTTGAGCCCTGTGTGTAGCAATAGCTTCTGGGTTCCTTGAAATTTGTTCCTAGTAGCATTTACTGACTGGTTTTGGGGTGAAAGGGAAAGACCTTTGTTCCATGTCTTTGCTGTGGTTTTATTTTTTCATTACACCTAGCAGGGGTTTACCAGAAAAGTGAGCAAGTCAGAAAATAGCTAGTAAGTAATTACCTTGAATAATTTTTAATCTCTTCACTGGCTATAGTTGATAATTACATCAAAAGTGTATACAGTCTCTGCCAAAGTATAGCCTACTATCTTATACTGAATTAAAAGTAATTGACCAGTGAAGGCATGAAACCTGTATTTCTAATTGAAAAAGTCTTTATCCAGAATGCCATTGCTTTAAATTGATTTTTACTAGTTGACACCTTCCACAGAGGCAGCAGAATTGTTGGTAATTTGTGCTAACAGTCATTCAGAAATTTACATGTCTCTTGTAATAGACTTTATCATCAATAGCATTGATGCCACAAGGCTAGGTGAAGATTTGACTTATACAACTGTTCTTTGTCACAACCCGATTTTCACTTTGGCATAAGATATGTAGTCCTCTTTAACCCATGAGATGCTATGGATATAAGGCAAAAGGTAAAATTACCTTTCATAGCTCCATAATAATACAATTATCAGTTATGTAACATGATATCTTCTTCAGATAGTTGTTCAATTTACTTTCTTCTAGCTGTGTTCTGTAGTGCTGGTTTTGCTTGTTCCCATGAAGACGTTTTAAAATATTTTCTACTGAGATGTATGCTGCAGCTTGATATGAATTGTGGCTCTAGTTATTTTCTTTGCATTTCTCTTTGTCCCTTGTAGGCTTGTCCAGAGGAGTCTCATTCCAGGTTTGTCTCCTCCAATGGTGTTGATGGCTGTACTAGTTTTACCTTGAGAATAACTTACTAAACTGTAGAGATGTTTTTAAGACATTTATATTATATTAACCTGTTGGTTGGAACACTTGATCTGCACTAGTTTGCATTGTGTCTTGGTTTTGGGGTGATTTGCATCTTCTCTTGACAAACAAAAGCAGAATTTGCTAATGTGGGCAACCTCACAGTTAGAGCTGCCTAGGGACAGTTCTAGTCTATGTTGGCTAGCATGCTGATAATGCAGGTTTACTTATTTCCAGATGGATGTTGAAATTCATGAAGTGTTTGGATTTTGCATTTTAAATACTGTTCTTAAATTTCTCAAAGACAGTAGCAATATTCACTTGCATCAATTCTGAAATAAACTCAGTTGAGATAATTACAAGAAAGATTTCATTTTGTTTTGAAGTAAGAAAATGCTCTTCATTCTTTGAGGTTTTTTCACTGTTAGGCTGCCAGGCTGCCTCAGACATCTCTTGCAAACAGATTGCTAATGTGGAAGTGTTTGCTGAGGAAATATTACTGCATGCCTGGTTTGGTTTCTTTCCTTTCTGCTTTGGATACTTGTTCTGCTTGTGTGGGACTTTTAGAGGTAAGAGTGAGGGATGTCTTCTGAAGGTACTGTGATATTGGAGGAGTGTGGGGAATGGCACAAGTAAGGCTTTTTTGTCTGTGTCTCAGCTCCAAAAATCTGTCTAATCTAACCTGGTACTGCCATTCCTGTACCATAGATAATGCAATGGTTTGATGGGGTAACACCACGACAGCAAAACTCCTACAGCAGTTGCCAGAAGACCTGCTGCAGAGCTTTAGAAAGCAAAGGCTTAGAAATAGGTCAACAGCAAAAACTCCAGTGGAACTGTAATAAATATAGCTGGCTCTGGCTACGAGTGAGATTTTCCAGCTACTTTGCAATTGTGCACGTCAGGTTGTTGTGCATTTTTAAGTGTGCATTCTTTGTCTTGAAACCTTACATCATATTTGATTGTTGTTTGCTTACTGTTTTAAATTTCCATGGCCCAGTAATTTTTCTTTTGTTACACATGCTCACTTACTTTTCTTCATCCATTAAATTTAATTTTCATCATTCCCTTTGCATTTCCTGCACCAACACGATGTAGGATTGCTTTAGCAGTTAAGTATCAACAAAATCACTTAAGGAAGTGCACTTTGTGTCTCTGAGTCAGGCTTTCTCAGTGTCAGTTTTCTGTCTGAAACATTGCTTCTATTCTGCCTCTCAGCTGAGATGGATACTTTAGATTAACTTTGGAACAAAGTTTAAATCTTTTTCTATGTGCAAACATCTAAATACTAATTTATGGTTTAACTCTTGGTTCTAATTTATGTTTAGTACTGGGTTCCTGAAGCTGTAATCTGCATATTTATTTTCCTTTTTGCTATTTTAAAGCTTTCTTACAGTTGGATAAAAAAGAACAAAAACTAACCATCGAACAGACATCTAAAGGAGTAAGGAAAAATTACTCTTTCACAAATGAAGAAGTAAGACAGATTGATCGGGAAAACCAGAGGTTGCTAAAAGAACTGTCCAGACAGTCTTCGAGGCCAAGGAGAAGCAGCACATTGAAGACGTCTCTACCGCTGCCTAGATTGTACCACAGTGCCCTCAACAGGCAAAAAGAGCAGCAAAGAATTGAAAGAGAAAACCTGGTAAGTTTTGTGTGTGGATATGGATCAGTAAATTGAGAAGGACCATCTCTTGTCAGATGAGCTGTTGCTAAATACTTAGAAAATTGATAAGGCAGCACAAGGGCCTTTACTGCAGTAAGTACTTCTGTGTAAGTATAGGTTGTAACTTCCTTTTCTATATACATAGAGCTACACATTCAATATGAAGAAAGTCTGATTGCCCCATTCAGGAAAATCCATTAGGTTTTCATTCTTCCAGCTTTCAGACATCTGAATTGTTAAAACTTCTCAAATTAGGAAACTTTCTCCCCAGCTTCATTAGACTGCAGTTCACAGTATACTTTACAGTCTGAAAGAATTTAGCATGAGATTTTGTTATAGATGTGATACTTGTCATTGGCTGGGGAAGAAATGTTTTTAGGCTTTGGTGTGTTTAGTTTGGTGGGAGGGTTTTGATGGTGTTTGTTTCAAATGTTTAAAACAGGTCTTGCTCTGCCCTATGAACCTTGTTAATAAGAATATATTCTTAGGCTATAGGGAGGAAGTGCTGTGCCACAGTGCCTTAGGATGTAACAGTTATATACTGTAGTGCACAACAATTGATGATTATGGTAAATTAATGTATAGGATGTTTTAAAATACGCTTCTGTTTACTCAAAGCCACAGCTCCTTTCTCTTATGATTTATTGAAGTGTTTGCAACTTTTGGATCAAAAATGCAGCAGACCTAAACACATATTCATTTCTCTTATTGCTGCTTTCGTACATGTTAGGGATTAATGGTGGTTGCATGTAGTGCAAGAAATGGTGTTGGTCATTTACTTATTCATTTATAGTTTAGTTGTTGTCATCGGCAATGTGGGTGGACATGGTTGAGATGAGAATTTATGTTAGGACATCCTGCTAATTTAGACTATAAAAGCATTTGGTTTGTTCTTTTCCCCAAACTCAGGATGATATATTCTGCTCTTGTTTTTGGATCAGTGATTCATCAGTGCAGCTCTCCCGTTTTGTTTAACTTTGCTATCATTTTTAGCAATTTAATTTACATTTTTATTCTGTTTGAAGTGTATATACACCTAGAGCATCGCCGTTTTAACATACTGATTTTTGTAGCACTACCTTTTGAGGTTACAGGTGTGACATACTTTTCTCTGAAACTGTAAATGAAAGAGCAGCCCTACCCTACACTGATGATGTATTTTTCTTTATATTGATTAAAGTATGTGCTTTGAGCCTGTTTTCTTCTGGTCAGCAGCTATCCTCACCTTCATCAAATTGAAGAGGTGAAATTGGTGGAATTCTGTGGAACTTTCTTAACAATCTTTCTTCTTGGGAACCTTTTTCCTGCAAGGCCTGAGGATACTGCATACAGGATATGGTCTTTGATACACCTTTGTGAAGTGTTTGTTGGAGAGGGATGCAGAGTTTTATAAGTAATTCAAGAATAGAAATCTACAACAGTAGTCTCTGCAAGGGGTTAAAGAGTTTTGATGCAGAGATTTTTATTTTTTTTTGCTGGTGTTGGCACAGCTTCTATAATTTCTTGTCCTGAGGTTAACAACTTGCCTAGGCAAAATGTTCATTTGTTCTACCAGAACATTCTTGGAGTAATGCCTGTACTTACTGTTATCAGAAAGTTTTGATTTCTCTTGCAGGCATTTAGCATCAGAGATAATGCAGTAAGGTAAGTAAAATTTTAGGTAATCGGAGAGGAATATGAGTGGTTTGGTGCTCCCTAGCTTTGTGAAAGGAGGTACAGGAAAAGTATGTTGTTCCCACAGACTCTGTTAGAAAGAGCAATGATGGAATAAAAAGATGCATTACTCTGAAGAACAGTAGTTTTAAAGTTCTGATTAATTTATGGAAAAAAGTAATTTATGGAAAAAGGACAATTAGCAAAACAGATGACTGCTAAAATTAATGGCAGAATTTTGTACTTACTTTGGACTATGCTTTTGTAAATGGAACCTACTTTTAGTTTCTTTTCAGAGCTAGCAAGATCAGAGTGTGTCTCTTGCCAATAGAGGATGCTGTTGATTCAGAAAACATTCTACTCTAGTAGAACATAATTTTAATCCCTCTTCTTCAGTGGAAATGAACTTAAGTGTGACTGATGTGGCACTTTGTTCCCATGTCTGTATGTATGTGTGTCTATCTGTATTGATAAAGTAATCATTTTTGCCACTGTAAGTAAGATACTGAACTTCATAGACTATAGGCCATTGACACTTCTAATGGTTTATTGTGTAATGCAAACATCTATACTGGTATGTCTTTGGGGTCCTTGAAATACAGATTTGCAGTCATCACATCATTCTTCAGTTATTTCATCAGAACTTAAAAGTAATTCATATCTCTGTGTTGTTTTCTGGTACTATTTTTTCATAACTTTTACTAATTCTGGCTAGGATTTCAGTGTTAGATGACCTCAGTGAGCTAAGCTGCTAAGCTGCTGTGTTCAGTCAAGTTTCTAGGGACCAGCAACCTTTGAAGTTCACACTGGAATTTCACGGGAAGATCTCAGCAGCTCTGGTAGGGGCAGTTCTCAAACCTCAGCTCAGGAGGGCTAAGGGTGTTCTTTTTTGTGGATATTTGATCTTTCCATGCATCCCTATGCACATTATTCCTGTCTCATGTTGTTCTGGCTCACTGTACATAAGACTGCATGTTCTTCATTCCCTCACCTCTTATTCCCACAAAATGTACCCTAAGCCCTAATATATCCAACTCTGATCCCAGTTCCAGTATAGTGACACATCCACACAAATTTTTTTGAAATCACTTATTGTGTTTCTCTGCAACAGCTTTCTCTTTTCACTTTGTTCCCTGAGTCCTCTGTGCTGCAGATTCATTATTGCTTCTGGCCTCCACTCACTGCAGTCAGTGGCCTCTACCAGCACAAGGATTCTTCAGGGAGACTTTCCCTTCTCTTGCACTCAGAACTGGCTTTGTTCTGCTGGAAATCCTGAATCTCCTTTAGAAATGCATTTATTGTACTGCCATAAGTGAATGTGTATTCATTTGTCTCTGTTTGATTTAATGGTGCAGATGGGCTGTCATAATTGGGTGGGGAGTGAAGGGCAAGGGAGGGATAGTGCTTTTGGCCATCCCAACCTGGCTGAAACCGTGCACAAAGAATATTTCTTTGATTCTGTGCTGCACTGTGCCTACCCTGCCAACTGTGTCATGCTGCAACAAGGGAAGTAACTTCTAGGCATGGAAAGAAAGGAGGAGGGCCAGAGGTCCATCAGGGTTGCACCTGAGCACAATGTACTTGCCTGCCTAAAAGTATTCCACTGCTTTTTCTCTGCCTTCCCTTTGTCCTGTCCCCAAGGACTAGATGCAGAGTTAGAGAGCATCACCAGGCCTTGGATACTGCACACTTATGTGGTTGTGGAAAGAACACCAAGTTTGTTCAGTCTCACTGATCTCAGTCTGGAAGAGAGAGCTGTAGAAGAATGCAGCTGTAAAAGAGAATGTAGTCTCCTGTGTGGTTTCAGGAACTCAGAAATACTCATGTTGTTTTGATGACTCCTCAGAAACTTAAGCACACAATTTTATGTGATATTTTCACTTACTGAGTTCAAAGGTGGTGTATGCCAAGCCTAAAGACAAAATGTTGGTAGTTCCTGAGACTAGAAAATGCAGTGCCAAAAGGAGGCTTCTATGGCCTTGTCACAACGGGAAGCTGTCAGGATGTGGGATTAGCACACAGATGTGCATGGCTAAAATATTCTAGAGTACAGTACAAATACAGTGTAATTCTGTGATTATTGTATTTAGGCTATAGGCTCTTTATGGTCAGATTTTTATGGTCTTCAGATTCCTGACCCAGACTTGAGATTACTATAGCACTGCTGTGGTAATTATAATAAAGACTAATTGGCATGTTCAAGGAAGCTTTTGAACACTTTGCAAACCGCTTAATTTTGTGGGTTTTTTTTTCTGTACTCTTAGCCTACTTTCCTTGGGGTGTTGGCAGCCACACATAAACTTGATACCTGTTCAGTTAAAAAGACTTTTCTGTAAATTGAAGATCTTTAAGAGTTTTATGATGGTTAGCATTTGTCAGGTTAGAGCTAGTTAGTGCAACTGGCAATTAAAGAAAACTATAAATACTTGTATTGATAAGAACAGAAAGCTGTCCTTGAATGCAGTTATCTGTTTCCCCCTCCCCCCAGACTCTGCAAAGGGACAGTGTGGTCACTAACATCAGTGACATTAGAGGAGGTGTAATATAAATAAATTTGAACAGCTGTCCAGGCACACTGGTCAGCTGGTTAGGATTCACAGAAGGTGAAACTGAAGCCTTCACACTTTTTCAAAGAAAAGTAAACCAAGAAAAAGTACAATTTTTAACCTTCTCTCTGAACTCAGTTTAAAAGTGCTACATTTTTGGTGTTTTTTTCCTTCTTTTTTCAACATAGTCACAGAACAGTCTGTACTAATTATGTTTGGGGTTTTTTTCCTTTTTCTGACAGAGAGCTTTGGAATTGCCTTCAGTGCTCTCCTGATGAGTCTAAAATTGAATTAGTAGATTTTCTATTGGCCCATCATATAGCAGCAGTTTTTTTGATTGTGTTGGGTTTCTTTGTTCTCAAATTGTTGGCATTTCTGACATTTTCTGTCATTGACAATATGTGTTTTAGTATCTTTATAGATACTAACCTATGTCCAGATGCCTAGATTTATAAAGGATGATCCTACTCCTAGAAGGTAATAATGCAGGAACACCTTCCATGACTTTTCTTTTTTTAGTATTCTACTTTTATTGTAAACTTAGTATTAAAATAAAAGAAGATGGGGGAAATATAAGCCAGGGAAGTCTTTTGCCAAGGTGAGAGGTCATCCATGATATGATACTATATATGTTTGGAGCTTGAATCAAGATCTCTGAGAACCTACAATGCAACTTAGAGCAACTAATAACATTTCTGCTGTTAGTGTCTGTTACTCATTTTTTTTATTCCTTAAATTTTGATTTGGAACATATATTTGGTTCTAAACACCTGAGTTGTGTTCTGTAATCTGATTCTTTGACTGTTGAGATCAGTGATGAAATTTTTTTTACTTTAGTGATGCACAATCAAGGCTCCACAGATTTCGTACTTCAGAAAAACAAGGAAAGGGTCAGCTTTCTTCAGCTCATTTCTTAAAAAGAGAGCATAAAGAATTAGTAGATTTATAGGAAAACAACATTTGTTCAAGGTATTTGTACCAGTGTACCAGGTAGTTCCTCACTTAAGGACCTGAAGATTGTAGGGTTGGTAATAAAAACAGAAAAATCAGATTGGTTCTGGGTTACACATTTAGTAGGTCAGGACTGCCATTTCACTGTGTCGATGCATTCATTTCTGTATGCAGCAGGCTGTTCTCCAAATGGCAAAATTCACGACTGAAAATAGCATGGAAGTTAACGTGCCCTTGGTACAATCCACAGCAGAGGGCAGGGGAACCACAGGAGCTCTTTTCTCATTCTCTAGAAAAGCTTTCCTTCAGACACTGCTGCACCACAGAATCTGTCTGCTTTTTCTGTAGCTCTTTTTTCTTTTCTCTTCATTCATGGGGACTTGATACTTTTCAAAATACAGGTGTAAAAGCAAAAGCAGACAATTTTATTTAAACTAGAATGAAGTGGGTGCATGCATATATATATATATGTATGTATGTATTAAAAGCCAGTATGTTCAGAATCAAGCTTGGAATTACTGCAGTGTTAAGGTATGCAAATTCTGTGAGGTTGTTACAACTGAGTACAGACTTGAAACATGCTCGTCTCTCGCAGGAAAGTCACTTCTACAATTTACCTGCTCTATTTGTGATGGAACTGACTGTATTGAGAGCATTTTTAATACTGAAGGTAAAAGAAGTGATCTCTGCAAGTCTAAACATACGTGGTTGTATGAGATGTGGATGAAGTTGTGAGAAAAACGTTGGCTATAACATTTAGACACAAGTCTACCATTTCATGTTCTGTAACTGGCTTTAGTGAGAGCTATTTCTAGCTCAAGTCCTTCCTTTGACTTTTGCTTACTTAGGTATTCCTGCTTGACGATGAACTGGCTGGCACTTGATGCAAGCACTTGTGACATGTTACATCTGAGCCAAAGTAACTTCTCCTTTCTCTCTTGTGCGCTCTGTGCAGGTTTCAGTGCCCATACACAAACTACCAAGAGTTTGTAGATTCCTGTTACAGTTAGACAATGACAGCTGACATCCTGTGAATACTATACTATCTCCTAAGTCACTTCTTGTAATTGTTTTTTCCTTATTAAAAGAAAAAAATCAGTAAATGACTGGGTGTGCAGTTTAATGGTGATACAGCTTCTTGACTTCCACCATATAAGTATACATCTAGACAATGCATCTTCTTAAGAGAGTTATTTTTAGCATTTTGGAGACCTATTGTAAGCGGAGTTTGCATTCTCTCTTGTTGATAGGATGCATGCCAGAACCTGGACCAGCAATGGTTGTGTCACTGCCTAATATTTGTAAGCCATCCAGTGAATTGAAATCAGTTAGTAGAGGAAATATATAGATCTATGTGAGGCAACCACTAAAGGTGAAATATATTAAAAATGTGAAGTTGTTAATTCAAAATTGCATGTAGCTGGGTATTTCCCAATTTGTCCTCCTATCAGGTTCTTTTTTTAGATTATTGAAATGTCTTAAACCAATAAATTCTGCTTCAAGTAGAAATCATTACTCAGAATAGGAAACTGTATCCTAAAAATACTATGTAAGTAGTTATTCCAATATATCATTTGCCAGATGATTTCCAGGGCTAATTTCAACAAGAGGAAATTTATCCGTATCAATAATTTCAAATAGAATCTTTTAAAATTAGATTATGGATGAAACAAAGTGTGTTTTTTAGATGTTTGTGCTTTCCTTTTAAAATTAGTTTCACAGAATTGGGGTCAGTAATCTTCTCTGGGCTTATATATATATAGGGCAATATAAAATGGTCTGTTTGCAAAGCAAAGATCAAAAAAAAAAAACCAAACTTGTCATTCTTCTGGACATTTAGAAGGGAGGACTAACCAAATGTAGGATTAGAATAGTGAAACCCATTTCTTCACTACCTTTGGTGATAGTCACCAAATAGATGTATTGTTTCAAATGACCATAAAGCAGAGAGAGCCATGAGATACTAAAGATGTATACTCGGTGTAGAACTGCTGATGTGCAAGGGATAGTTACAGTTTGTGTCACAACACTGAGAAAAGAACTGAATAGCAGAGTAGCCTATGCTGGTCACCAGTGGAGGAGTTCCTGTTGTATACTGCTTAAAATGTTGGGGCTTTTTGCACTTCAAATAAAAATCAATTTGTGACTGTTTGTTTTGAAGCATCTTGTTCATTATTTGTCTTTCTTGCTGCCATTTTTCTTCAATATTAAGGCTTTCCTGAAAAGACTGGAAGCAGTGAAACCAACAGCTGGTATGAAGCGTTCTGAGCAGCTGAGGGACTATCACCGCCACATGGGCTATCTGAGTTCTTCACCTACTCCAAGAAGGGGCAAATCTCCTTTAAGCCAGCTTAGTCCTCCAAGTAAGTAGTTTGAAGTTGCAGATTATTGCATTTCTTTGAAAATGTTTATCTTACAATAATTCAGAATTTTGAATGCCTTACTGTTAAGAATAGCACGTATGTTTTGTCATCTTTAGATTGATCATTTATCAAATCCGAGTCATCAAAATGATTTTTCTAATCACTAGAAGTGATTACTATATGCACTGTTTTGTTGCCATCCTAAATTTCTAATAAATGATCTTGTCAATTATCTTTTCCAAGAAAAAAAAATTCCTCCAGTGAAGTGTTTCTCATTTTGCCAGTACCCTTTATTGAAAGAAGAAGGGGGGGAAATCAAACCCAACCAAAATCCCAAAAATAACATAAATGAATGTTCAAATTATCATTCAGAAAATTTAGATATACTGATAGGAGCCTTGTTTTTCTGAGAAACTCTGTGTGTAAGATTTGGAAGTAGATGATGTGTCTCTATAGAACCATATGTGTTAGGTTAAAGAACCACAGGCTTGAATTCTTTTCCTGATCATTTATAAACAACTCATAATCAAATCTTTTTGGGGTTGTATTCAATTTACTGTGATTTGGTTTGGTTTATTTGGTTTATTCTGGGAGCTGTAGTAATAAGTGTTGCAGTACTAACATAGCATGAAGTTTTCTGTTGTGCTGAGCATAAGCATTCTCCCTTTGTGTATTTGTGTTAACAGCAGGGAGTTCAAGATCATCTCCTGCACAAAGTACACTGAACCAGAGGAATGAAAAGCCCGTGTCTGATTCATCCAGTGGGACATTACAGAGACCTAAGCCCACTAATGTTCATGCTGCTTGGTTATAAGGGTGTTCTTTACCTCACATACTGAGATGATACTCAAACTTCTATTTTTAATGCTTTTGTAAATTCTGTGTGCAAAATACTTTCTGCATTGTTCAGTGATTAGAATAATTGCTTTTAAAATGGTATAAAACACTTCTGTCAGTGTTTTCCATCACAGGAAGAACTTATGAAAGAGAAGGAGGTATTTAAATGGACAAGTTAAATAGAAATTTAACTCCTGTTTTAGTCTCAGATCATAAGTGGAATTTGTATCCATAACATGGAAGGACAGAATTGCTGCACTACAGGTACAAGATGTAAATAAAATTTTTCAAATATTAATAACACTTTAAAATAATGCTTTAAACTTACAAGCATATGCTTAATTCCTGGATTGTCCTTGCTTTACATCCTGGCTTTATATAAGCCTTCTGAATTTTGTGGGTCATGTTCTTGTGACTGAAAGAATCTTTAACAGCAGCGTGAAGAGGTGAAAAGCAGATTGTGTATTCCTGCACGGTGAGCTAGAATTCTGAGGCTGCAAAAGATGATGTTTTGCCACTGTTAAACATTCAGCTCCTGGAATGTGTTTTGTATTCAAGACTGTGTCTCTTCTAGATCAAAAGGATTTTGGAAATAGTACTGGATTTTGGAAGGTGTTTTGGGATCTTTGCATAGGAAAGAAGCATCTGATATTATCTGAACAGTATAAAGACTGAAGTAAGCAGCAGTTTTGAATTTAGTGTAAACAAGAGTACATTCTGGTTACTTCTCAAACTAGAGCATAATCAACAAGTGAGATAGTTCATGGCCCTGCTTTTGCAGATGTGTGCTCTTCTCAGTGGGGAGACATAAATTTGAGCTGCAGGAAACGTCTTGAACATTGGATTTTGAGTGACCACTAACCAGGATTTAGGGGAAAAAAAGACAGTAGAAGACAAAGTCTTGTACTTTTCTTGACCTGTTTTTAAACGTCATGTTCATATCTAATATTTGTAGTAATGTCAGATAAGCTCCAATAGCAACATCCATTTACAAGAGGAGTAAAATTTAATGGCATTGGTAATCACAATAGTAGGTGGTGTGGTTTATTTCTGTACATAAAGGCAAACTTTCAGTGAGCTTGTTTTGTAAGACTGTAGCCTTATAAAGAACATAAATTGTGATGCCACTATCTGTGGATATTGCTGAAACTTTGCTTGCTTCCCCAGCTTCTTCCCAGGGAGGAAATCTCTGTATTATGGATAAAGAAAAAAAGCTGTATTTGGTAATATACTGGGTCTTTGACATGAAAAGTGTATTCTTCTTTGCTAGTGCTTGCATGAGGGCTTAGGCTTTCAGGTATTCTGCATTGTAACACACTTTTTACTCAGTCCTTGTGATATTTTGGCAGAGCTTTTTCACTTGGTGACCCGCAGATCAAATTTAGCTGTTTGACAATACTTGGAACTTTTAACTGTAAGCAGCATTGTGGCAAACAGATTTGTATTGCAATTTTTATTCATGGTTAGGAACTGTTGACAATTTCTTTGTATAGTGCTGCTGTATTTATTTCCATTATTGTGCTAATTATTCTCTATTTAAAGATTTTTGTCCTTGAATGTGAATATCAGAGTAACAGTTTAAATACTTCTGAATGTTCATATGATAATTTTTTCTGTGAAGAAATTCACACAATGGATTACTTTTAATTGTTTCATGTTATTTAACTTTGGTATGAAAGGGTGTCAATTTTGTATGTCATTTGTAAATCACAAGAAATAAAACGTTTAACATGAAATGTCATTGCAGTGGTTTTTTTCAGATTTTTATAATTGGTATTAAGGTGTAAAGAAGATTGAATAGATTGGTACATAGAAAAAAATGCAGGTTTTCCATTGTTCAAGTGTTAGATGTAAGGGAATAATGGCTTTGTCAGTGGCTTTAGTTTGCCTGTGACCAGCTCTTGCAGAGATACAGAAGCAGTGTCAATTGACTGTGACAATGCTACTTGTACTCCCAATTATAGACAACTCCTTCTAATTTCCAACCTTTCAGAGCCAATGGCTGCATTTTAGGTTACACTTTCAGGAACTGTGATGCTGAGTGCCACAGACTCAGGGCAAAGCTGCTTTCAGAAGAATGATTAATTCATTGACAGTTTTGAACTCTGACCACAGGTATCTTTATGGAGAGCACTCCCTGCACTCTCCCACACTGTGTGCATTGGCATTTAAGCTGAAATGAGCCATTTACCTGTGTTTTCCATATGCTTTATTTCATGTACTTAGCCCAGTGGCGTTTTCCTGCACTGATATTGCTTATTCTCCCTTTTAATAGTCCTTAGTCTCCCTATTTTGCCTTCTTCTCTGAAATGTAACTTCTTTCATTTACACTTATTTGAAGTTTCTTTACTTCCTCTTAATTATCTTATACATACATACATTTCCCCCAAGGTTTTGTATCTCTGCTTATTACAGTCTGTCTCTTTGTAGCCAACTTAGATGTTCTGTAGCACATCCAAATGCCACTTGTAGCCTTATCAGTGAGCAAAATGAGAACTGGATAGTTGGATTGTGTTAGCAAGTTTCTCATTAGGAAAGTGCAGAGGAAGGAGAAAAAGAAAAGGAGCAGAAACTGACTGAGTTTTTAAGGAAAACTAATGCACTTTGAAAAGCAGAAGACATATCTTCTTCATAAACTTATGGTTTGACAGACTACAACTCTGGTTATTTACTATGGGAAAGAAAACAGACCAGGTATCTAGAAAAGCAACTGTTTGAGAGAGCAACCATGAAGAAGGGAGATGTAACAATGAGGCCAGGTTTTGTCCTGGGACAAAAAAAAAAAATCTGTCTTTGGTTAATTTAAAAACAGTCTGTCATTTTTTTGGACCACTATTTCCCAAATGCTTCTGTTTTTCAAGTGGATAGATGTTGCTTCCAGACACTGGTTAGTGGCTGGTACCTGCCTTTCAGGGAGAACAGAGCTGCTGGTCTGAATCTGGCAGACAACCAAAACCTCTCATGCTAAGTAACAGTGAGCTAGGACAACCTGCATCTGACAAATGCTTCAAATATAGGAAAAGGATAACTAGAAGCCATACATATGAAGGAATAAAAGATGAAGGTGAAATAAAAGGGGGGTTTATTAGTTGCTTAGTCTTACCCCTTTGCCCAGGTTGCCCAGAGAAGTTGTGGACATCCCAACCCTGGAAGTGTCCAAGGCCAGGAACTGAGTCTAGTGGAGAGTGTCCCTGCACATGGCAGGGGAGTTGGATCTAGATGGACTCTGAAGTCTCTTCCAACCCAAACTAGGTGGATACATAGCAGATGCTTGTCTGTTTGTAGTCTAACTGAACAACTGAAATGGCCACACCTCACTTTCCCCCCTTGGCCTAATCAGCCAAGTTCTTCCATGCATTCACACCTCTGCAGCATCTAAAGTTTAAAAAGTGTATTGAGCATGTTCTGATCTCACTGGTAATTAATTGTGCAATGTGTTCTTAATGGTTCAAAGTGTAGTTACTTTAATAACTCTTGAGTATTCAATTCTAGAATAAAATTTCAAATAAAATAAGCAATAATGACCTCACTATTCAATGAGGGGATGCTTCAAAGTTAAGGGTAATATAAACAAATTATACAAGCAGCTAAGACTATGTGGAAGCTTATCTTTAAGATTGCTGGCTGCAGTACCCTCAAACTGAATCCACTTGGTTTTGCAGTTGTAGAATTATCAACAACTACTTCACCTACCTAAAGCTCTGCTGAAAAGACTTTAAAGAGACAGCCACTAACAGTGTCCTGATTAGCACATCACCTTGGAGGACATGCTTGTAATGCGTTCAGTGTACTGAAAACAACGGGAAAAAGTTCATTAATATATTAATTTATTTCAGTTCAGTTTTAGTTCAATTGAACATCAGAGCAGACAACTTTTTCCTTTGTGAGAATACAGGGAATTTTTGAAACACTGTATTGCCATATTCTACATAGTATGTCTGAAAAATCAGATTATGGCTTTAAGCATATTACTGTATAGTTTGTCAGGGAAGAGGCTCCAATTAGAAACTCAGCTTGGTGCTTTAGTATAGTTTATTACTTCAGACATACTTTTCATTTAAAATTATATTAAAAAATAGAACTTTAGAAGAAAACATGATTTTAATTCATGTCATGTCATCACAGTGTTGGGTAGCTAGAGACATTACTTAGTATAATAAATATTTATGACAATCTATTAAGAATTCACATTATTAGATTTTAAACTAGGTGTAGACCACCTAAATTTTGTCTTTAGACAAAATCTATTACCTGTAATTTGAAGTATAATATATACATAGGTGCCAATACAAATGGTGAAGGAATTCTCATATAAAATGTACCTGTGATGTTGTGGACAATTTTTAAATTAATGCATCCTTATCTCTGCCAGATATGTTAATCAAATTTTATTCTGTTTCCCTAGGAAATATTTCATTGTCCATTGCATCACAAGTTCATATTTTTAAAAAAGTTGATTGAGGACAATTGAACTACTGCATTATGATGTTGTGTTTTAGACATACTTCTTGATTTCATCATAAAGTACTAATACAAAAGCTCCGCCCATGCCTCTCAACACATTCGACCAGGCACCTTTGAAGAACGCTTTGGATCCTTCATCTTTAGCTATCTTCCTCCAGCAATCAATTGTGCCCTTATACATAATATCAGCTGTGGAAACAAACATAAAGGTTAGAAGGCTTGAAGTTATACAGCAAGTATGTTTCAACTTTTGTATCTTTAAAACAACAAGGAATAAGCAAAGTACAGCTGAGGATTTAAAATTTAGTAATCAATGAAGGAAAATTAATTCTCCATAGGAAATCAAGTAATTTCTCGGTCCTTTAGATAAACACGATAGAAATTACCAGCAGTGTGTTCCCCATAGGGTTTTTAAGGACTCCAATGAGGTTATTAATTATCCATAAAACAAAAAAATACCCAGTATCTCCTATCTTAACTTGATGAAGAGAAACTTATTCTTACCTCCCTTTCGGCCAGACTGCATCATCATCCTACGTCGCACAGTATCAAAAGGGTAAGAAACCAGCCCTGCCACTGCAGTGACGCTCTGGGCAATCATCCAGCTCACTACGATGTGCACATTCTTTGGATCAGGCAACATTCCTGTCATCAAGAACAAATGAACGGAATCAGTACAGACGGAAAGGGCTGTGGAAGGACAATCACCCGCCAACCCCCGCGTCAATCCAAGCCCAAGGCGTCTCAGAGCAGCAGGTACAGGGAGGCAGGAATGCACGTCAGAAACACCTGTGCACACTCCAGCACTGCACTCAACTGCTGCTGAGCCCAGCCCTGCTTGTCCTTGTACTGCCAAGTGCCCTGGAGTGCCTCTACTGAATGGATCCTCCCTTGCAGTCACTCCTCCATGCACTTCTTACCCTTGGCCGTGTCGTATACCCCAAAATAGGCCGCTCTGTAGATGATGATGCCCTGGACAGACACGCTAAATCCTTGGTACAGGCCCTTCAAGCCATCAGACTTAAAGATCTTGACAATGCAGTCGCCCAGGCCAGAGAACTCCCTCTCAGTGGCTCCTTTGCCCACATCGGCTGCCAGCCGGGTCCTGGCGAAATCCAGCGGGTAGACGAAGCACAGGGAGGTGGCTCCCGCGGCACCCCCAGACGCGAGGTTCCCTGCGAAGTAGCGCCAGAACTGCTTGTGCCTGTCCACTCCGCCCAGGAAGATCTGCTTGTACTTGTCCTTGAAGGCGAAGTTAAGGGCCTGGGTGGGGAAGTACCGGATGACATTGGCCAAGTTGCCTCTCCAGAAGGAGGCGATGCCCTGCTCCTTGGGGATGCGGACTATGCAGTCCACGATGCCCTTGTACTGCTTATCGGCCGTGATCTGTTTGCTGGCATGCTGGACCTGCGGGAACAGGAGGAGGAGGACGGGACGGTGAGAGACAGGCACCGCAGGGGTGACCCCGCACGCTGAAGGGCACGGACGGGGCCGGCCCTGCTCCCGCCACCCCGAGGCTGTCCCGGGCAGCTCCCGCGTAACCGGAGCCGGCCGAGCTCCTTCCCATATTTAGTCACGCCGGGCAGCGCCGGCACCACCTGCGGCGCGGCACCGCCACCCCCCGTCGCCCCCTCACCTGCAGCAGCAACTTCACTCTCTCGATGGGGGCGACAGCCGTCTTGGAGACGGCGGCGGCGATGCCGCCGGCCAGAAAGTCCTTGACGAAGCTGAGCGCTTGGTCACCCATGCCGCGAGCCGCTCCGACAGCCCCGCCCGGAGAGAGGCAACGAGCGGACACTTCCCCACCCCGCCGGCCAAATGGCCCCGCGCCCCGCGCCGCCCCGCTTATAGCCCGCGGCCTCTCGCGATAGGAGGAGGCGCCCGCCCGGGCCGCGGGCATTGGCGGCGCGCAC
>VZRX01014916.1:157605-187605 GCA_013398075.1 Notiomystis cincta
CCCGGAGAGAGGCAACGAGCGGACACTTCCCCACCCCGCCGGCCAAATGGCCCCGCGCCCCGCGCCGCCCCGCTTATAGCCCGCGGCCTCTCGCGATAGGAGGAGGCGCCCGCCCGGGCCGCGGGCATTGGCTGCCGCGCGCCGGGCCCGCCCCGCCATGTTCCCCGGGCGGCCCGGGACGTTTAAAGGGCAAATTAAAGTTATCTGCTGCCTGCTGGGGAACGCGGTGTCACAGCATGTGCCCGCTGTATTTATAGCTCCCGGGAGGCACCGGAGGGAACACGGGCAGCTGGCAGGAGCGCTTCGGGCCCTGTTAGCCGCTCCGTGCAGGCGAGAGGCAGCGGCTGAGGGCTGCAAGCCCGCCCGCAGCGGTCTGAGAGTGCGAGCAGGCGGCCGGCAGCGCTTTGAGCCTTGCCCTCATGTGCGTGGATTCACGCGGAGAG
Organism: Notiomystis cincta; assembly: GCA_013398075.1. Classification (NCBI taxonomy): domain Eukaryota; kingdom Metazoa; phylum Chordata; class Aves; order Passeriformes; family Notiomystidae; genus Notiomystis; species Notiomystis cincta. Next base: position 158,049 of record VZRX01014916.1, read on the forward strand.
GGGCGAGGGCGACAAGGATGTGGTGGCCAACAGCAAAGCTCCCCAGGGACGCGCTGCCAGCCTGTGAGGTGGTGCTGTGCTCACAAGCATCAGCGCCCAGCCCGGGCTACTCCTCTCTTGAGCCAAGGCCAGAGAGCTGCTTCACGCTGCACACGCCGTGTGGAACTTGCAGGCATCGGGGTCTTTAAATACCCCAGCATGCGCTGGGACTCGGCTTTCCCGAGGAGGAGACAAGATGCCTTCCTGCATTGTAGCCTCATTTCACCCTTGCAAGGTCAGACCCTCGCAAAGTCCCCAGGCTCCCTCTGAAGGAGGCAGGGGAGGACGGGAACAGACCGTGGGAAGCACATGCCCAGGCACGCTGAGGTTGCTTGACTCGCACTAAATGTGAAAGAAGAGAAAAGGTTCTAGTGAAGCTCTGCCCTCATGCAGTGTCTGGTTCTCGGAAAAATGTTTGAGGCTCAAACGAAGATTAAATTGCTCCCCCATTAGTTTCTCTGTTTCTCATCTGTTCTTTCTGGCTGACCCCCACGAGAATGCAGGAGCTTATGATTCATTGTTGGGTGACTTGGTTGTGCAGAATAGTTTTGTAAAGGGCAATGCAGCAAGGCATAGATCCATACCAAGATGTTTGGCCTAAAGAGCTATTAAGACAGGAAACTCAGGGTCTCTTTTGATTTGGCAATATGGTATCAGTAAAGAAAATAGAATTCATCCTTAATGTAGGTGCTAAAAGCTTGGCTGTCCCACAAAGAGACATTCTTGCCAGGGCAGTGCATCTCTTCTCCCCGGTGTGTTTGTTGGCATGAGTCAATGGGATGGCACATTTGATCCCCTGTACCTCTTGCCCTCTGCTGCTCTTAGGTCTGTTGAGGTCTCTCCTGTGTGAGAAGTGGGTGTCAGCTGTAATCTCCAGAAGCACCCTTTGCACCTTTGGCCTCCTGAGAAGATGGAACCTTTCCCCAGATTCTAAGAAAGGGGGAAAAAGGCCCCCCTAAAGAGACATTTCCCCAAGCAAGGACCAAAAGCAGGTGCAAGTAGGAAGCGTAGGGGATCCCTAGAATTAGACTGTGAGTTGAAAGGAATTTTGTTTAACACATGTGCCTGCTTGCTACCCTTGACATTTCCTTTTTTTCCCTCATATTTCACTCACCAGGTCTTGTGTCTCCTTTTTTCACAGGAAAGCAGACACTCCTTTAACATCTGGAGGCTTCTGCTCCTGGTTTCACACAGTGCCCAGGATAGTGATGCTCACAGCTGCTGCCTGACTACCCAGGCTGATGAGGTCTCCTGGGGGTGTGCACTCAGGTGTCAGCCAGTGCCCTGCTGACTGGTGTGTGGTGAGTGGGAGATGGGAGAGTAGCAGTGAGATGCTGCTGGGGAGGGAAGGCAGTGGGGGGCTGAAGTAAGACTGGAATGGGGGTCTAGCCTGAAATGGTTGTTTGCCAGCCCCTTCCCCACCATCTTTGATTTAGGTCCTTTAAACTGGTGGGAGTTTTTAAATTTTTTATTTTTTAGATAATTTAAATTTTGGGAGGTTTTAAAATGACATTCCAGTAAAGTCTTTATCATAAGAATTCCAGTTAGTGTTTGAAGTTATTGTTGGTTATCATCATCACATCCTGAGAGATTGTTTGATCAGATATTTCTGTAGTACTGGTATTGTTTACCCATAACTGCCAGTATTTAAAGAAAGGACTGCATAGCAAGTGAGTTGCCACTTTTTCTGCTTCTGCTCTCCCTTTTCTGAGCCCAGATATCTGTTTCTAGGAGATACTGCTTCCAAACAGTTTTAACAAAAGCAGGGTTGGACCAGGACATGAGTTGGCTGCTTTGAGAGTTATGTGACATTTATTTGATTTTTCCTCCTAATGCCTGGTTTGAATCTTTCCTGTGTATGATAATGAGGGAGGGTTTGCTGCTTAGTGTAGAAGTTCAGACATATCCTGTAAGGAATTTATTGCTAACTCCACTAGTACCTTGAGCATAAGCATTTCTACTAGCTGGAAATGTCATTAATAAAAGCTAAAGAACCTTTGGATTTTCAGAGTTAGTTGATGTTCATTATTCAGTATTCTGATACTTTCCTAGTGAAATGGTTAAAACAGTTCTGAAAATGCAAGCTGTCTGAATTATTAAAAGCCATCTTTCAAGCTTTATCTTTCTTAGATCTTTGCAGCTTTGGATGGATTATTTGTCTTTGAGTTTGTGAGTGCTCTGCACTGCTGACATAGCATAAAGACACTACATTTTGTTCTTAAAAATCTGAGCTGAAAATAACCTAGATCTCCATTTTCAAGAGAGATTAGTGACTGACTGCATTATGCTTTGTTGTGTGAATAGCCAGCTAGAAACACTACAGGTGACCAACTTTTCCAAAGTAGTGCATACCCTCATTTACTTATATATATCCAAGGCACAGGGAACCCTAGCATTGAGGCTAGGCCAGACACAAAACAAAAAAGCTTTTCAAGAGTCTGCAGTCCAAGCCTGATGGCAGACACAAGGGGGAGCACCAGGAATCAGTCAGACCATCCTGACTCCCAGCCTAGACAGTGTACTGGGAAGATGCCAAGAAGAAATATGTTGGTTTTTTTCAGGAACGATTTGTGCAGTTGTAGTAAGTTCTCATTTTTAAGATAAGTGTATATTTGAAGTCAGGAAGAGGAGACTAAGAGAGACAAAACAGCTAGTTGAGGATAACAAGAGAAATAATGAAGTTGGTGATGACAAAGATGATCAAGAAGAACAAAGTAGTGTGAGCTTTGAGTTTTGTTTCAGACAGGTGTTAGCGAGGGTTATTTTAGCTGGATGTTGGTGTTACCTGTCTTAGGAGCCTACACTGAGCAGGAGAGAGGGAAAACTGGACAGCAAGTGTAAGCAGCACATTGAGAAGTGTTAGTGCTGGAAATAGCTGTAAGAGTCAACATAAGGTATGTTTGTTTATTAGAGCATGTCTGTAATGTGAGGATGAGGAGTTGGAGGAGGGGTGACATTTCAGAAGAAAGTGAGGAAGTGGATAAAAATTAATATGAAACTGATCAGGAGTGCTGTTGTAACAGGACAAGCATGGGACATAGATGTAGGAAGGAAAACATACTCAACCTGTGACACAAGGACTACACTTGTAGGAAGTGAGCATATTAATATTTCCTTTGGCAAGGATTTGTGCAGAAGATGTTCAGGAAGATGTTCAGGACTTGAAAAGTGCAGGTCTTAAATTAACTTGGAAAAGTAGGAAGAAAGTTTATAAGGATGGCACAACTGGAAGGGGAGACAATTAAATGGTTGTGTATGAAGTAAACCTGATCACAGATCAGCCAGGAATTTGAAGCTGAAGGCAGACTGAGGTATGTGTTTGGCAATCATACTTCATAATTCATGAGATAGGAGTGGACAGTAAGAAACAGAGCAAGTCTACAATCAATCAGTGCTAGAAAAGAAAGATAAAGGAGGAGGAAATGGGCTGAGATTAGATGGGATTTTCTCAATCTGATGAGATGAAAATAATGGAAAGAGCAAGTGAGGAGATATGAGGAAGGACATGGCAGGCAAGGGAAAAGATCAGAGAGGAAGGATGGGATAACAGAGGTCAGGGGAAAAGCAATTCTTGCTGCAGACCATGTCAAAAGAATGGCTCTTTCAGAGAGCAGAACACTGAGTGAGAGGTGCAGGGGAAATGAGTGGACCAAGGCAAGGACACACACAGGTGACTGCAACAGTGCCACCAAGGACATCAGCGTGAAGCTTCCTGAGGATGAGTGTAGAAATTGTGAAGAAGGGAAGAAAGTCAGTTGAAATTACAGAAGACTGATAAAGGAGGACAGGCTGGCTAGCCTGCAGTTCTTCAGAGGGGAAAAGAGATGAGATAGTGCTCAAAAGCAGACAAAATGTGATGGAGATGGTGAGGATAGCCTCAGTGTGAGAGTAAGGGGTGGGATGGGATGGAGAGAGTGGATGTCTCTGTAAGAGACTGAATCTGCAGAGAGTCAGGCAAGGGCATCCAGGATGTGTGGACACTGAGATTTAATAGGCCTGTGGGAAGTATTTAAAGTGTGTCTCCCAGCTGCAGCAAGTGAAGAGAAGAAAGGGGAGTGGACCAGACAGGAGGACAGAACAGGAATGCAAGAAGGGTCAGTTGAGCAGTGGTAAAGTCTTGAGAGTGGGTATAGAGAGGTGTAGATGTGGCAAATAGCAGCAAAGAGGCAGAATAAGAGGTAGGGCTCATTGCCTTAGGTAGATTGTTTAAGAAACACGAAGCAGCAGCTAAAGGAATAAAAAGAGAGAGAGGAATCCAGGTGGGGAGGGAAAACCAGAGGAGTACAGAAGTAAGTTGGAGCAAGAGAGCGTGTGAGAAATGTGGAGAAATAGCCCATATTTAGCCCATAAAAGCAAGGTTAACCAAGATAGACAGTCTCTCTAGTCTGCAGTGACTGGTTTCCTCTTGTGCATGTGTGTGACCAGGCCTGTTATACTTTTGACATTCCTTGTTGACTGAATTAATAATGAAAGTGTATGTGTTGACTGAATGTCTTCTACCACATTAAAAATTACCCTGGTGAAGACAACTAAACTAGGGTAATACGTTTTTTTAATTTTCAATGCTTTATTGACTTCACTAGGGGCCTCTCTGAGGTACTGGAGAAGGCAAAGATCACTGGGAAAGTGGGGCATGAGGAACCAGGGAGAAGAGAAACAAATCAAGCACCATACTGCAGGATTTGGTTCCTCATCAGAGATTTGTTTATTTCACACAGGTTCAGATCCTTAGTGCAACAGAACTAAACCAGAAACTCTCTGGTACTCAAATCAGACAAGCACTGATTTCTGCCACACTAGTTGTTTGAAGAATTGCAATCACAGTCTTTACTCTGAAATTAATTTCACTTCTCTGTAGGACTGTACAGTAAATATTTGATATGCTGTAGACAGAATAACAGTATTGCTAAGATTTAGAACTCCATTGGTTTTTCCTCATGGGTCTCAACATACCTTGAGAACAAAAATCATCTTTTATGTCACAGATGTGCACTACAGTGAATAATTAATGGATTCTACAGGCTGTTGTAAACATTTACAGTGCTCTAGAATATCTATTAATTGTTTGATTATTAATGTAGTCATGACACAAACATAACAGTACAAATTACAGATATTGGTAAACTCATAAGGCAGGGGTATTGTGGACAGTTTCCAAGCCATGTATATAAGCAAATTTATGACTTGTTAGCCCCAAAATAGTTAATTTACTATTTACTAGGCCTTCGTTGGTAAATATATTTTGATATAAAGCATAACTCGTTGTTCCCAGACTGCATTTTAGAAGAAAAGACAAAGAAAAGTGAAGTGACTTTCTCAAGGTCATTTTGTCAGTGTGTGATAGAGCACAGCATGAATAGAGGTTTCCAGGTTGTGCCAGATCTCTCTTGCCCATGTCATTTGTATATATATGCAATAATATTAAAAATCAAGATTACATTTATTCACCATTAAAGCTTATTCAGAACAAGCATAAAGCAAAATTTGCAGCTGAAAGGAATGTTGTACTTTTTCTTTTGGTGTAGATCTCTGCAGAAAAGAATTTCTGTAGTCATTTCTGAACATGTTTCATTACATTTCATAGCCCTTCTTGGATTCAGTGATTTTCAGGTTTTGTGCTTCCAGGAAAAAAATACGTGCTGAGAGGATCTCTGAGGTTGATATATTCATTATATTTTTAAAGAAATTCTAGTTTAAACTAATTTTGCATGGAAGAAATGCAATGGAGAGTGTTGTGTTCTGTGCTAAAACTGTGACCTTCAGGGCAAGGTTTGCCTCTCAAGAAAAGTGTATATTTCTAGGGTCCTAATTGTTATGTTTGATAGATACTTGAAACTTCATTTTCCTACTTACTACCTTGAAATGTTCTATTTTCTATCATTTTTTGTCTTACTTTCCTGAGACAGAAGTTGTGCTAAGAGTTAATTAACATTGTACTTTGCTTTTCTACACATTCCAGTTGATTGCCACAGATCCGCTTCCCATGGTGTTCACCAGGTCTCTGGGAAGGTGTGACAGCTGCAAACAGTATCAGCAGTGCCTGGGCAGGTGTGTGATCAGTGCAAAGCCAAGCTATGGCTGAAGCCCTCTGTATTTTCCATTAGACACAATTTTCTCTTGCTGCTACTGAGTAACACTTAGCAGTAACATTCCAAATGTGTTTCATGTCCTGATCAGGAAATAAAGTTCTTCACCAAGTTCTCCTGCTTACCTGGTGGTTTTTTTTTTTTAATGCTTGTTTGCTTCCAGACTGGAGAAATACTGGGTTGTGTGCATGCAGAATTCTGATCCACCTGCCTAAGTTCCATGACCTAGAAAATAGGTCTGATTTCTTTTCAAAGCTTGGCAAAGCAAAGCTGTTAAAAAGTGAAAGTATTCATATAGACTCTTCTGACCTGAAGTTTACAACATGCTCTTCTGGGTTGGAAGAATGTCTAGTATGACACCCAGCCCTCTTTGTGTAGTGCAACATTCTTTACATCATTCGTGCCATACCCTGTGTGCTGACTCGTGTTCGGCTTTCCATAGCTCTGGTGACTCTTGCATAGTTTTCAATTGCCTGCCTCTTCTTAGAGTGTGAGGGACCTGTTCTTTCTTCTTAGGTCCACATAAACCAGTAATTATCATTTTAAATCATTGATGCTACATCGGTGCAAATCAGAGTATATAGGGGAAACTCACATTGCATTTTAAGTAGGGTTTTATTTTCTATTTTGCTCAAGCTTACTCTTCTAAATATTATCTTAGTATAAATCTTCATGGGATAATGCAATTCTTTGCTCTATTCAATTCAAGTTGGTCTTTGTTCTTTTCAGTACATCTTTTTATCATCCTTCATGTTGCAGTAATTTTGGAGCATCGAAAATTATTTAAGTTGGTCTTTTTATGTTTCGTTTGTTTTGTTAGTCTTCTGATTTCTATTTTCCAAGTTGTTTCTGTGTGTGATTTTACTGTTCTAGGTATTTTTAAAATTCATTGTTTCAGGCAGACAGATTTGAATTGTTAAATTATTTTATTTGTTTATCTGGTTATAATACAATAATTTTCTTTTTAATAAAAGTGTCAATATTGTTAGCCCCTGCTCAAGTTGTTGCCTCTTTTTTTTCAGATATTTTTTAGAGTTTCTCATGCTGTGATTTTACTTTAGACTAGTCTTTCTTCTGTGAAATAGTTCCTAATAGTTCATAATTTTCTTGCTGATAGTAATTTTATTTTCATATACTGTAGGAAATTATTTCTGACAGTTGTATGTTTAACTGAATCACAGCTTTGTGCACAGTCAGATAACTGCACTGCAATAGCAAAACATGGTAATCATATTTTTATAATACAGAAACAATTTCATGCATTAAATGTAGATGTAATTTTTTTCACATACCCGCAATAGCTATTAGCCCAACAGTTTTAATGGAATTTCAAGCTTATTTTCAAGCAAGTGAGAAATTAATAAATTGTATTATTTAGTGAATGAATCATATTTTTTTGTCACTCTACATGCTGGCTGAATAGGCCACAATTACATTGTTATTATAATTCAGATTGTATTGATTATAATACCAGAAATGTTTTTATAGTAAATTGAAATACGAATCTTTCTATATTTTGCAAGAAAATGGCAAATTAGGGTCAGTTCCATGCCACACATTATTAAAATGCATGAAGAAAAACAAAGGTCTGCCAAACAGCCAAAATCCCAGCAAGTGGGATGCTGATATTGAAGACAATAACTGCCCTGCTGAAGAGTGAGAAAACTGAGTGAGAAGGTCTTTAGATGCCAGAGTTTATGGGTTTTGTGGCATCAAACCTTGTGTCCCTTCATGAGGTGTTTCAATGCTTCAGAACTCACTGTGGAAAAAATCCAATTTGAGTCCCAAGTCCAAAAATTCCTTTGAATTTGGATTCTCCCAGCTATGGTCATATGAGATATGAAAGGGGACAAAAGCAGAAGTGAGGAAGCAATTAGATTATGTGGTATGTTACCTCAGCTTGATGAAAAAAGCAATCTGTATTTCATTCATTCCTACAGAATGACTGCCAGTTTCTGATTCACTGGGAATTCAGTTCAATACTTTCTTATAAATCTTAAGAAATAAATGAAGATACTACATTAACATTTTTAAATGTTTCTGTATTGTTTGAAATTGACATATATGTATGTACAGTTATACGTAGACATGAATGAATATATGCTGTTAAAGTGGCTTGCAGGTTAACACTGTAAAAGGAATTGTCCTATTGCTCCATTTAATTTCTTTTCCTTTGTAGTAATACACAGTAATGGAAGAGATTGAGATTGAGCTATTTTCTATTTTCCAGACAGCTATAAAGGCATAAAAGACGGGGTGTTCTGAGTATATATGGTGAAGAAAACTGAGATGTTAGGAACAATGTCCAGACATGAAACAGTCTTGAAATAGTCAGCCAAGGATAAACTATCTGGACCTCGTAAATTACTTCCAGGATCACAGTGATGGGGGTGGGGGGTCACCCACGAGCTGTGCCACTGTGTTGCTTGGTTGTGATTTGCCTTTCAGATGTTAGAATGTTGCAGGTTGGCACCCTTATTTTCTACATAGAATTAGACCAGCGACTCAGATCAGAAGAAACAGTTCAAATAACGTAGATCTTTAAGCAATTTAAAATATCTCTTTGGCTTCCATACATTTCCATCAATGCTATGCTTCATTTTTTTGAGGTGTTTTTGAAGTTGCAGGCTTTCTTGTTCACTGGTAATAATCCATAGACAGAGCTAAAAGAGTGAAAAGTTATGAGACAGCAGTGTGGTAGGAACCCAACAGCTTATTCTGCGCTTCTGTCTCCTGTTCTGCCCCTCACCTTTTTAATAAAATTAAAAAACCCCAAGTCACCATAAGCAGAGCACATCTCTTCCCCTTATTCCTCCACGTCTGAAACATCCTCAGTTCGAGAGAAGAGACCCCATTGATGTAGTTTTGGGAAAGCTGTCCTAAAGCTGTGCACTTTCTCCTACTGGGCACAGCTCAGCAGGGGAGGTTGTTCTCTGTTGGGAGCAGCAGTGATGTGGAGGGGAGGAGGCTGATTATAGCAAGGGATGAGAAGCATGCATTTACATAGTCTCCTTTTCCCTGCCACCTCTCCACTCTCCAGCAAGCATGGGTTTATTTTAGCACTGGCCTTCTGAAGCAGGATTAATTTTCCCCTGAATAGGTCATGCTGGAACAAAGCCAGGAAACATGGCCTTTCATAGCTGGGGTGACTCAGGAAGGCAGAGATACCTACTAAGTAGACAGGGCCTCTAACTGCTGGGCCAATGCCCGGTGCAAGAGAAGTATCCTGGAATAACCTTTCTGATAAACAGCAGAAAAGTCCGTATGGAGTCTTTTTCCAAAAGCTGATGCCAGGCTAAACCAGGCTGTAGTGCTGCCCTCTGCTGTTTGGGTTCGGGGAAAATGTAAGTCAGTTATGAAATCCCGCAAATCCGTAACGGAGTATACCTGGGAAACAGTCGCAGGTAAATGAATACGTGCTTTCAGCCTCGCATTTCGGGCACTGCTTCAGCCAGCTGAAATGTGTCCTCATATCGCCACTAGCAGTTCTGCTCATAGCAACAGAACATGGGGTTTAGCACTGCTAGGGCCCTTGTGGCTCTGCAAAGCAACTTGTGACACAGAAATCATGCTTTTTGACATGCTCGTTGTGTTTCAGTGTGCAGAGGAGATGCAGAAGAAGGAATTTTCATCAGTAATTCAGATGTTTAAAACTTTGCTATGCTTATTATTATTATGTAGAATTATTACATTCCCTCCTTACACATATTTAAAACAAATTTGTGTAGAAAGCTACAGCCATCTTGTCTAAGTACATGACACCTGGAGGTGTTTAGGACCCTTTTACCATAGCTAATCTGTGAGGCAGCATGGAAGCAAAACAGAAGTAATCTGATAGTCCATCAGAACTAGAGGGAATTGCCCTCAAGGGGTATTTCCTGGCCCTACTGCAGTACACCCCTGATAGACTTGGAGCCTGTGTAGCCCTGAACTGCAGATACCCCAGCAGCTGTAAGAGCTGTGTTTAGGGTTCTGTTCTGGAACATAACAGCTGGGCTGATTTCATGGCCCTAATGAAGTAAATGAGCTTGTGGTGTATGCTTCTGGAAACTCATTACTGGGCTTCACAAAAGTGGTGTTAATGTTAAGCTTTGATTGCCATCATAATGATTGTATCTTTAAATGTGATATGCATGTGTCACCTTTTGATACTGATTTTAAAACCGTTGCCTTCAATTTCTTTGTCACAAACATCCTGTCCTGACTGTATAGGATTTTGACTTAGTTCTCAATGTGCCTGTGGCTCCCTTTCAAAGGAAAGAAACAGCATTTTCTGACTAATTAAAAAAAAAATCTATAAAATCTAAATAAATGCAGAACTGATAAGAACCCCGTGACTCAGCTAATATTGTACAGTGATAAATAAAAGCAACTGTAGTCATTAATCCTGTCAGCAACTCAACAAATTGTTGTACAGTGTGCAGAGGCTTGTGGTGACTTGTTTAGGCAGATATTTAATGAATAATAAAATAAATAAAAGTTTCTTTCAAAATATGTGAGTTAATGAATGATTTTTGGAGGTGGGATTTCACTTTGGAAAGTGGCTGTAACAGTGGAGCTGTGAGGCTGTTTATTGGTTTCTCTTGCCTTCAGGAGTGAATTTTAATTCTGTTAGAGAAACCATTTTCTAACATTCTCACCTGCAGCCTCAAACTGAACTCTAAAAGTGAGGACTTTCCTGCTTGTGTTGTAAACCATAATCAGCCCATAACTCTGGGCCTGTCTGGGGGAAGACAGAACCAGTATAACCAGCATGTTTAACCTTCCTTTCCACTTGGTTTACTCTTCAGTTTTGCAATCATTTGACTTCATTTCCCAAGCTCCCAATAGCAGAAGAGTGAGACTATACCATTATCTGACTGGGATGCTGATTTGTGCAAGCAATATTCACAGTTTAGCCAAATTGGCAGGAGGACCTGGTTGAGTAGAAGTAATCACATTGCTTTCTACAGAGCCCAGGTGTTTGCTTGGCTAGTATTTTATTCAATCACATTAGCATTTACAGCAGAAAACAATTCTAGTGGAAGATAAAAACCAAATCAGTTTTACTTGTAGTCTCAGAACCTGAGGATATGGGTTGAAAAAAGTGGGAAAGGGTGAAATTTGATTGTGTCTTTTCTTTCATAGATTGCACAGAGAAATGGGAGATGGGAGAATCAGTCCAGCATCTGGTGTGACTGCAGTTGAAGCAAAGTTGGCAAACTGAGTTCAATCTGATTTTATTTCACTCTTGGCCCCATTCTAGTAAACATCTGTCCAGTCACATTTATTTTGTTTAATTTGTGACCCCTTTGTGAGTGTAAACTGCAGAAATTGCAGAAGTCACAGAAATATGATACACAGAAAATCTTTGAAATTTGAAACACAGAAAAATCACCTGTGATAGAAAAGAGGAATCCACAATTTGATGCTACCACATGAGCACCTTCTGAGATGTGTCAAGAAGTCATGCATTAAACGTGTGTAACCTTCCTTTTATAGTTAGTGAGTTGACATGTGGAAAAAGGCTTTGTGAATATCTGCACTGGGACAGGTGAATTCCAGCCTGCACCAATCCTGCAGTGAAAGATTTGATGAGAATTTGTGGGCTCCATTGCTTGGAAAGTGGCAGCATCACTAAGTTCATTTCAGAAAGGGACATCTGCACAGACTTGCAAAGACCATCATCCTTCTTTCTTTAGGTGATTTTTAAAGTTGCCAGGTATTTGGATGCTAGAGTGGATCTGGTTTGTTGGTTGGTTGGTTGGTTGGTTGGTTGGTTTTTGTTACAGTCAGTAGCTGTGCAGAGCTTCTTCCATCAGTGTGCTCTCAGTCCCTTAGAGAGGCAGACAAAAAACACAAGCAGTGCCCAGTGGAGAAATCTTTAGTCTTTATTACTTTTGCACTCCTCCTGAAGCTGCTGAATAAATAGTTTAGGGAACCAGTTTAAGTAACCATGTGGAAATATCCCTGCACTTGGGATTTGACAGCATTGGCAAAAACTGTATGGGTCTCTCAGGCTTTTTTAATGCTTCTCAACTGCACTTGTGTGTTTCTCAGTGCAGGAGACTTTATTCTGGAGGAGTACTGGTCACAGAGGACAAGTTTAGAAGTAATTGTTTAGTTTAAAATAAGCCAGCAAAGTGTCCTAAATAATTCTTTACTGTGCTCAGTTGGTTGTTTGAGATCTCTGATATGTTGTTTACATAAGGCAGTATTTTTGTAAACTCCATTAGGTCCTATGCCATTCCTTAACAGTGTAGGCTGAACCTGTATGACAGGAGGGAGAAGGGAGACAATTTTTCATGTACCATATAGGATGGGCAACTTTCTTGAAATGGTATTGGACCCCTTCTCCAAGTGGAAGATGGAATCTCTGGTAAAAGTAGTTAAATTTTTTTCACTAACCTAGGACTCATTTGTTTTCAGTGTGTATGAAAGTATGCTTTCTTAGTATTGTTTTGTCTTTTTTACATTTTTCTCAGGAATAACTGACAAATTAAAGAGAAAGGTGAATAATGAGCTGGAATTTCAGAAAGCAATTGAATGCTGGTGAGAATGATTTTCTTTATCCGAAGCAATCTCTCTTGGAGAGATAGAATTTTAATTTCCTAGGAGTGTTTCCTTCAGCAGCCTTTTTCACAGTGCCTACAGCTGAATGCATTCAGGGCATTTGTGTTTCTGTAAAAGGGAAACTTATATAAGTGAAGTAACTGGATTATTTAAGGGGCAGGAAAATAATAGATTTTTTCAGTTGATTTTTCATTTTCAAGCCACAAATGGACAATCCTCTGCCACCTTGCCATCCTCAGTGTGCCCAACATACTGATGACCTGACAACTAAAAATTTGAAAATCTTTTCATTATTCTTAGTTCAGTCATATTGGAGATTCTTGTCCTTTGTTCAGGATGGTAGCTGTAACTTCAAATATCCTGTACCTTCAAGGAGAATATTGCATTACCAGCTTTTATTTGTACTTCATTCTGAGTACCGAGAGTTTCTGCCTTCTGTCTCTAAGAGGGAGATCTCAACACTGCAGGAATGAGTTTGACAGCTCCTGATTATGCTTTGATTGCAGTCTGTCTGAATGTGTGGAGGCATCAGCTTCATGGTGGTTATTAATCACCAGTTTATATTGCTTCAGCACAAATTTTCTTCTGTTACAGCACTTTCCTGTAAATTGGCTTTCATATATGGAGGGGTTTATTGCTGTTGGTGTTTTCACAGCAACAGATACCTTTACATCAGGATCCTCTTTATCCTTTGATCTGGAAATCCAGCTGCACCCATCTTCTGTTTTTTCTAGCCAAGGTATGCCTATGGATGGCTCTCACTAAGTGTCTGAGATTCTTTAGTCATTTCACCCATTTCACTAGTGGACATTTCTGGGTGTTGTCCTGACCAGAGGGGAGTCACTCAGTGGAAAGTAAAGATAATGATTGGAAGAGATGCACTTCCTGCTACCACAGACATAACTGAAGTCTCTTCAAGACTGTGGGGGATGTGAAGCTGTCCTGTCCAACAGCTTAGAAACTGGTGTTCACAGAGAGCTTTCTTCTGTGTTCACCTCTGCCAATAGATTCCTTTTTCTGTATTGCTTGTTCCAGGCTGGGAACAGGAGGCTCTGCTGCACTTCCTACAGTCCAGTTTCCACAAGGAAATGACAGCTGTCTTGGTTGTCACCAGTAGATATAATTTGTCATTGCTTCTTTCTACCTCACTTTTCCTTTGGATGTATTTAAAGACCTGCTTGTCTTGGGAGTGCCTGTTCAGTACATTGTTGCATTATAAATGGAGCAAAAGAGTGGCCTTGGACTGTCTGTTCTGAAATGTCTGTCTGGTATCTGCTATGGTAAATTACTTGGATGGATGTGACAGGTTGGCTCTAGCCAGCATCTAAATATCCACACAGCCACTCAGTCATTCCCAGGCAGGATAGGGGAGAGAATAGGAAGAGCAAAAGTTGTAAAACACTTGGGTTGAAGTAAGGATGTTTAATAAGTTAAAGAAAAAATGCAAAGGGATGCAAAGCCAATCATTTGCTACCTTCCACAAGCTGTCTCTGAGCAACAGCTACAATGGCTACCTGGGGAGACAACCCACACCCAATTTTTAATGCTGAGCATGATACTATATGGTATGGATATCCTTTGGCCAGTTTGAGTCATCTGCTCTGGCACTGTTCCCTCCCATCTTCTTGAAAGGAGAAGGGGTAGTAGCTTTAAATTGAAAGAGGGCAGATTTAGATTATATATTGGGAAGAAATTCTTTACTGTGAGGATGGTAGAGGTTGCCCAGAGAAGTTGTGGATTCCCTGTCCCTGGCAGTGTTCAAGGCCATATGGGATAGGGCTTTAAGCACCTGGTCTAGTGGTAGGTGTCCCTGCCCATGCCAGGGAGGCTGGAACTGGATGATCTTTAAGCCTCTTCCAACCCACACCATTCTATGATTCTTGTGCCTGCCCTGCCCAGCTTAACTCACTGGAGGGGGTTAGCGTGAGAAAAAGAGAAAGCTTTGATGCTGTGCTGTGCAAGCATTATTTAGCAATAGCCAAAAGACTGGTGTGTTATCAACAACACTTTTATTCACAAATCCAAAACACAGCAACATACAGACTTTCATGAAGTTAACTCAATTCCAGCCAGACCTGGCAGAACACAGCTTCTTTACCCTAATTCATGGTAGATCAAGATAGTTTCATTGAGGGCATAAGGATCCTGATGACTCAGTGACAGCTCAACTCTTTCTCCTTTCCCCTCATATGTTCTCCATCTCCTCTCATGTCAGCACTAGCAATCATGTAGTCTTACAAAAACTAAGTTTTCAGCACGTCGTCAATAGTGAGTCAAAGCTGTTATGTAGGCAGAGAGCTGGGAAAAGTGACAGGAGTGACCTTTCTGGAACAGACGTGTCAGTTTGCGACATAGCTGGGTGGTGGTTGGACAGTGGTTGTACTTCATTCTTATATACCCCTAACTAATCTCTCCCACCTCTGCTTTGCTCCTTCTAAATGTCTGCCCTGTGGTCTGTAGCTCCTACTTCAGCTTTAGAGCATTTAGCTAGAGAAAACTATATGTTTATATCTCCAAAAGAGGACCCAATGACTTGGTTCTCTGAAGCTATGATGCATGGACCTCTCAATAACAGTTAACTAGAAAAAGAAACGTAATATTTAATGTATGGTGTCGAACTAGATATAAAAGTCGTTCTATACATTATGTGTGCCAGTAGAAGATAGAGGAGATTAATGTTTAACTTTGTGTGTTTTTTCTTAGAAGCTCTCTACGCAGGTCGTTAGAATAGATATGCAATATTACCACGACTTTAAACTTTTTTTTGTTGTTTCTTTTCTTTTCTTTTAATCTGAAACATGAACAACATATACGGGGAGGTTTTCGTTTGAAGTTCCTCTGCTGAAAAAAGAGTGGTATTTTTGGAATGTCCTGGCCACTAGATGGCAGGGTGCCCTTTGGATAAAGGAAGCGCTTGGCTGTGTTCGACGATAATTTGCTCTCAGTCTCCTGATAATCTCCTCTTATTGAGATTATCCATAGTTTTGCTGGAGTGAGGAGCGGGTGCAGCTCTGGAGAGAACTCTAGTTATGTTATGGCCCTTTGACAGCACTAATATGCATTTTAAAATTTTCCCCACCTTAATTGAATTCTGCCAAGCTTGACACAATAAAATAATAAAGAAAAGCTGTGTTTAAACCACAATTAAACCGTATATTAGTGAATGTGTTGGAGAAATCTCTGCCTCTTGTGCACGTGCTGTTTTTGCTGTGCCAAGTTCTGAAGTACTCAGTCCTTGAAGTGTATTCAAAAGAGGATACTAGACCAAGCTGTGACCTTGGAATCTGGTTTTAAATAGTTTAGACTGACAGTTTGCTGCTGCAGGTGGAGGATCCAGTTAGCTTTTAGAAAAGCTAAGGGCTTTAATTTTCATTCTTTCACACCAATTGCATCTTGGATTAGATCTTCATCTAATAAATTCAACTGAGTGAAGCTTGTATAATGGTGTCATAAGAAACCATAGGGATACTTATGTTTAGACTGGAGTTATTATAGTATTCAGAATATTAAGATGAGGAACTTGTGCACATTTACTATCCCAAATATAAATCTGTATCTGGGGAAGTTGTATGTAACACCCCTCTATTCTGAAATGCAGCACTAAACATTGCTAAATTGAAGTGACCACACTAAGATCAAGTCCATGTCACTGAGTCTGTGAGCTAATGAGGGTTGAAGGTAAAAGATGTACCAAACTGGGTGTTTTGTCATGGTTTTTTTAGCTTACAATTCTTTACTAATACATCTAGAAGACTTGTAGGGAAATTATCAAAATTTTGAACTTTTAACTTTTTAGTGGATAAATACCTAATTTTTAAATTAGTTGACTCATTTAATAAGTATAATGACAAGTTAACATTGACTTTATCAGGGTATATGATCCTATTAACACAACATTTTCAAGTTTATATTTTGGGGTGTTTGAAATTGATTGGTTTTTCTTTTTCTGGAATAGTTGTTTATACTTTATTTTTTAAAAAGTGAAAAATATTTTTAATTAGTTAAATTATAGAAGGAATGTTGTTGGCAAACTGAAAAGTATAAGTTCAGGGAAACAAATATTTTGTGAAAAGCTGTTTCAGACAGGATACTGTTCAACTTGTACAAAAGATATTTTCAGGTAATGTATGCTGTGACATATTATGCAATTTTTAATCACATTTTCAGAAGTTACTTACTTGTAGTACTTGCCACTGGCTAAGCTTTGTTACAAATGACACTTCTTAAGCCTGTTGAATCATGACTTGGATCCTTTGGCTATAATGAAATACAGGACTTTTTCTGCCAAGTTGTGCCCACGTTCAGTTTGGGAATTATCTACATCTGCTTTCACAGGAAAAAAGTATCAGCATTCCTAGTCTTACACAAGAGTATCTCCCTTTTGAGGCTGCCTGCATTGCACATACACTGTTCATACACTACTAGGCTTGCACTTAGCCTTTTTATCTGTCTTATCTGCATGCAAGGGCAGATTCAGAGTAGGGTGACCTAACTGGTGGGTTTCCAATCATATCTGAACTGGAGTTGGGAATGTGTTTTTCCAGGGTATCAGACATGAGGTATCTCTTGTGCTCCAGTGGGAGATGCTGTATTTTTAGCATCCTTGTGGGCATGAGGGAGCAGCTGCAGTGTGCAGATCCCAGCTGTGAGGAGAGCAGGCGGTGCTGGCAAAGCTGCAGCTGGTACACTGCTTCTTGCTGAGAAGTGCCTGGTGGAATTGCCCAGACAGCCTCAGTTAAAATGAATGGAGTAGCAACTGCTTTATTCCATATAATGTAAGATTTCTGGCTTGCTGTAGCAAAAATGCCTCCAAGTTATCTGGGATATTTTTAAAGTCCTTTTCGAGAGAAAACATCCCATGTGGGTGAAAAGCTCTTCTTCTTTTAAATACCACTCTTTTTTTGTTTGATGTGGTTTTGTTTTTTAATAATGAAAACTGTCTTTTGCCATCTGCACTATCTGAATGGCTTCTTTTTGCTGTATCTACATTTCACTTCATAAATCTGCTGTTAACATCTCAATCTGTTCAAACTTCAGAGCTGGGAAATGGCAACTTTTGTACCCCCAGGTACCAAACACTGCAGTTCTTGGATCAGGAAGCTGCCTCTGAAAGAAGTCCTTTTCAGTGATAAATAATCTTTTATTTTGTCTGGTAGCCAGTTACCCAGCCTGGATTTTTCACCCATGCTTTATAGTCCTGTACCCAAAAGAAATATAACTCTCATAATGCTTGATCAGATGTTCTGGTGGAATCCCCGTTAGGCCTCAAGATATTTTTCACTATTTACCTGCTGTTGAAGCAGTGGTAAGGAGATGCAATGGTCTTGCACCTCCCATAATTGATAAGAAATGCTTGCAGCACCAGCAGGTCCTTACAATGTTGTTGTAGATGTTTGTTTTACTATGGGAAGGTATTTAGTAGTCTAGCACAATTTTTTCCATTTTCATTTTCTTCCACTTCCTGTTGTTTCTACAACTAACTCAGCAGCAAGGGAGGTGATGCTGTGGCACACTTAGTATTGACAGGTGGTGACAGCTTGCAGCCTTTTAACCACTACTTTGCTTAAACCTCCTCAAAGGGTGAGTTTTACAGTAACACAAAAAACATATGGTATCATTGAAATACCTTTGCCTGTGGGGGAGACACGTGGAGCTGGGCTCTGGGAGATTCCTCTGGTAAGGGTAGAAAGGTGTTGTATTAAGGGGTAGTTAAGAGGCACAGCATGAGAGTTCATGAGACTTGGTTTTATTTCCCACCGTTGTGTGACACTGGACAATGCATCCCTTGTCCCTTCTATGGCAGGCAGAGGTCAGTAACTATAAAATCCATCAGTTTGTGAAGGGTACAGGTGTTGGGGATGACAGAAAGTCATCTAGACATGCTGAGCATCCTGGTTTATGCATATAAGGAGTAGAAGAATCCAAGGTACAGGAGGGAAAGACACACGACACACTGGACAATTCAACAAAATACTGTACTCACACCACATGCCAGCTCTTAATAATAGCCAATTTGGCATGGTATGGACTTGCTTACAGTTTCTCACAATATATATGTGGATTATAACAGGGGCAGTATTTGCTCTTTGCTTCTTTTTTTTTTTACATTAGCAACATGAAAGCCTTGTCCTTGAGGTTACTGACTGGGTAAGAGAGTTGCAGTGATAGTGAGACTCTAGGGACTTGGCTTACTAGTGATCCAGAGCCTAAAACATGGAGGTCTGTGTAAAGCCCCTTGCCAAACTCTGTCCCCTCCTGGCAGCACCCTGGTGCTGTTGTGTGCTTACTGAAATGTTCGACCTCTTTAGTTTTTATAGGGAAAAAAAAGGGAGACAGGCACTCCTGGTGCTACCTTTCCTTTTCACACTGTTCCCATGGAACAAATTTTTGTTGCTTTGATTGTATTTAAATAACAAGAGACTTTTGGGCCAAATTTTGGAAGGCATTTGAGTAACTCACTCCAATTAGGAGATCAGGCTCTGAACAGCCTGTGGCACGATCCAATAACCCTGGCAGATTGTTGCCTACTAGCTGGGTCTCAATGGCAGGATAAAGTGTGGCTGTAGGAGCCATGTTGCCTGGAGCACTAGGTTAAGCCCTACTTTGCTCCTGAAGTGTGCATCATCCTGGCTGATGCTTTGATGGAGAAATTGCAATTAAATGGGAAAACATTTATGTTGTACTGCTGCTTGTCTAAGTGGCTGAAGGGTCTGGCTTTTGAATTAAGCATGCTCTGAAACAGCATTCCAGTATGTAAATATAAATGCCAAGAAAGGAGGGGCCTGCTTAATGTTAAATGTTGGGGATTAGTTGGAAAAATGTCTTGCAAGAAAGATATTGTTGCAGTATCATGAACTAATGATGACTTGGAGTTGAATTACAGTATCTGGGTTATTTAAAGCATTACAAACCAGTTTATAAGCAACGGCAACAGCATATAAGCAGTGAGTTAATAACAAGCTCGGTAATTTTCCTTTCCCTGCCTCTGAATCTTGCATGTCAGTTTTCCCAGCCAGAGTTTTACACAGAGATTGCAGCAGTTCAGCTTTACAAGCCTGGTTTTTATATATTAGGTGTCTCCCCTTCAAGAAAGTTGCTTGACAGGTGAAGACTGGTGAGTTACATTCGGTGTTTTCCTTGAGATCTATGAGACGATTGAAGTGCCAAATAGAAATCCAACACCACAGATAAGAACACATCCATATTTTCAGTGTTTGTGTCATGAGAGGTGGGAAAAGGAAGGTTTTCTGGGGGGAAGTGGAACTGGTGATTTATGCCAATACAATATAATTTCAGATTTTTTGAAGTCCATTTTTAAAATCACTTTTCATAACTGTTTCAATTCTTGCCCAAATTGTTGTTGCTGATTCCTTAAAAACTGCCAGATGAGGGAGATTGCTTCTGGCTCCTTTGTGACACTGATTCATTAATGTCACTTTCACAGGCAAAATACCTGGTGATCCCTTAGCAAATGCCCAAGAGGTGCTGACAAAGGCCATGTTTTTTTGTAAGCAAATGCAGCATATAGTTAATTCATGGTCTTCCTGCCAGCAGAAACCATGGTTTCTATGCACATGTTTGTACATGGGAACTATAGGGCTGTGTGCCCCACAACTGCCTGCAGTTTCTCAACGACTGCAAGAATCTCTGCCATGCCCTTGTTCCTGGGACAGATCTGAGGTCACACTGCTGGAATAATCCCCTTAGCTTATCTTTCTGGGTATATCATGCCCTGTTTGAAAATTCCTCCCACTTACTACTTCTTACAATCAGATCAATATAAATGCCTCGTTCTTGCTTCAAATGCCCATCAGAATTTTAGACTGCTTATCCCTCTGACATGGTCTGCAGTCTTATTTGTCTTGCTATCTCTGCTCCTGTGGCATGCTAGTCTTGACACCTTATTAAGTTCTTTGCCTCTGCTTTCTGTGCTTCTTCCCAATTTCTTTCTTGCAGAGGGTATGTTTTTGTATCTTCTCTTTTCCACTAATGACTTTTTAAAAATATGCTGTTGCATAGGTACCCAGTAGTAGTGTCTTTAGAGATGATTAAAAGACTCTTCAGTAACTGGCTGAAACAGTTGCTGACTTTCCCAATGTACCTTAACTTCCTCTCTGTCTCTTGGATGTAAGATATGAGAGGTAAGAACTTTTATTTGGGGATATTGCCAATATTAAACATAGGATAAAATTGAAATAACAATTTCTGAGTTTGCATGTGCAAATGTAGGTATTGGTACGATAAACCACATGTGACTTTTGCAGGTGTTCCCTTTGCCAGGGTTCTGGGCTTCTTGCCAAAGCATTTTCTCTCAACCTCACTGTTAACCAGTCCCTTGTGTTTTGCATCAGCTTCAGTCTAAATAGGCTTAGCCCTCCAGTTAATAGATATCTTTTTCTCAAGCCCTGCCCATTGCACCTGCTTTTGAAAATGTGCTCCAGAGAACCCAGTGATTCATCTGTTATGCTGTTGTTGTTTGATTAAATCATTGCTTAGTTTCAGGTGGCTGCATTTGTGTGCTGGAACACTTGATTCTCCTGTTTACTGCTTTTGTACGTCATGGAAGTGTTTGTAAAGCTTGAGGGAAGTTCAGAATGAGAGGTATAATATCAGTGTTTGGGATAACAAATGGTATAGGCCATACACTCTCTTCATTCAATGCTTTTTCTGTTTCCACACCAGTGAGCACGATGGATGTAATGTAGTCACAGCATGTTTCCAGAAATCCTGAGATCAGTAATGTAAAATAGGTCTTTGGAATTTTAATAATGGAGAAAATGTCAGTATGCAAAGTTGGTGCAGCCTTGTTCCTCCCTTCCCCCAGCTTCACTCCCTTAGGCCAGCCTATGTATTTTCTGACCTTGCAGACACAATATATGGCAGGGAGAGGAAACCCTCAAGGACCTTACATTGATTCCTTTCCTATATCAGTAGGATTGACTGCCCTAAAAAGTGAATATATACAGGCATGCTTTCAGATCACACCTTCAGGATCAGCTTCTATCTCCTGGATACATTTGGGAAGCTTGGAGACCTTCAACACTGATACTACTTTTGATGTTTTGTAAGAGGGACTGTGGCACCATAAATCTCTGGGTTCTTTCCAGGCTGCTGTTTTCCCCAGCCACATTCAGGGATGGGTTGTGTGTCAGTAGCAATGCTTCAGTTATAACCATTTGAAGGCTGTGAACAGTGAAGTGTTGAAGAGAACATGATTCTGACCCAACCTCCTTATAGAAATGACATTATTTATGTAGCTTTTTAAATGACTGTGGTATTTTCCTCATAAAATGTGTTGTACACTATCAAGTGTATGTCTGGCTTTTCAGAGATCAGCTGTCCTGATTGGGTATTACAGATCACAATTATAGGCTAATGCTGGGAATGGGAAATTATTTACAGGAAAGAGTAGTTAACTTCTCCATGTGAGAATACCTATATCCATATTGAGAGTTTATAGTTCATTAACTTTCTTAACCATTAAACATAGACAAACCTTTTATTTTGTGATCTCCTAATGTGGCTGGATATGGAGAGTTTGAGACATTGTTCTTACTAAAGCAGTCTGATCAGAAAGCCCTTGTTGTGATTGCTTCAGTGGTCTGGTTCACTCCAGGTTAGAGACCTGCCTCTCTAGTTCAGGCTACCAGCTAATAATGAATTATCAGCCTCCTTAAGTGAAATTAAATGAATGGTTATTTAGAGCTATACTGAACCTATAGAATGAGAAATATTCTCCGTAATATAACATGGTCAGATTGAGTTTAACTCCAAGAAAATCCTTACTCATTTGCCTGTTAAGGCACTTTGTTGTTCGGGGGTTTTTCCATCTGGTTACCAGAAGTGAAGATTTTTCTCTTATTTTTCATCAAAAATCTCTTCTGTTCAACAAAAAACCCAAAACAAACAAACAAACAAACAAACAAATCACAATTTCTGTGGTCTTTTTCACAGACTTCTATTGGAACTTATATAAGAAGACATGTCTTTTGCTATGGAGAGGAAAAAATAATATAAGCCAGAGCCTGGACCTAATTAATGATTGAGAGATTGTTTCTTTGCAAATAGAGGTGCTAAATCATCTCTGTGTAGATTTCTGTCTACTTCCATGCTTTACAAAAATTGTTGTTCTGAGGCAAATGACACTGAAAGAGAAATAGAGCCTCCCTTTGGTAATTATTTTTTTATATCTTTAAGAGAGGACAAATTGGGTAATAAACATTAAGACAAACTTCAAATCTTATGAGCCTATGTTCCTTTCCTTATTCCAATTCTTCAGATCACAGCAATCCTGTGTCTTTAAATCCGGAACGCTATTCAAAGAACTTCATTTTGCTTTTTGAACAATTTGTGGCTTTGTTGCTTCCCTTCCTATTTTAAGACATTAATGATGAATATTAAAAGGTATTTTCTTTAAATGTTGCAGTAAGTGCTATTCTTTTTCTTCTGTGGATCTCATACGGTACTTTCTGCGGAACCTTTTTAGCTTTCTTCATGATTATGGTTACACACAGAGAGGTAACATAATGACTAAATAATCTATCTGTTCTAGTTTCAGAGCTAGAAGTTGGCCAATTTACCTAACTCTTTGGTTTTCAACATGGATTCCCATTGCTTATGTCTTATGTACAACCTAAACTCCTTTCTGGGATGACACCCCTTGATGCAAGTGATGGCAGGAAGGATTAGGAGATATCAACAATCTGGAGATTTTGTTTAACTAATCATGTAAGCAAATAGATTTTGCCTCTTGACCACACGTGCAAATAGCTAGTCTTCAAATGACCTGTGCAACCCCAAAATAGTTCTGGATTTCTAAAAAATTGTTCTCACGACACTCCCTGGCCAACTTGGGTTTTATGTTCTTCAACAGGTAAAAATGCTGCAGTGTGCATTATTTCTGTGTGGCTTTATATGTGTTGACTGAACTCAAGCTTCTCTGAATGCACCTGTCTAAATGATAAGTGAGTGTAGATAAGTGAAGTAGAAATCTAGTAAAATAAGATACTGTCAGCTGAGGGCAGATGCAAAAGCAGTTGTATCTGCCCTCCTCAGCAGACTTCCTCAGAATTAAAGCAGAGTAAAGGCTTCTACAGAATGAGCCGTTCTCCATGCACCAAGCCTCTGAATCAGAAATCCCCAAAAGGAGTTAAGGGCAAATTATAATCTAACAGGAAGATATCTTGAGTTACATAAAATGGGAAAGCATGATGATGAAACTAAAACAGCAACTAAAGACTTTATTTTGTATACGTTTCAATTGCCTTGTCAAAAAGAAAATATAAGCCTCCAAAAGTCAGCTGAGTTTATCAGCTTTGCAAAATGATGAATGAACGCCTTGTTCTTTATTATTGCTTAAGTCATTCCTGTTTATGCCAGTATTTCAAGGATTATGTTTTGATTGTTCTGAAGAGGTGAAAACACTTTCTTGCTGATGAATAAACACTGCCACTTTTAAATATTTGTATGCAAAATGTCTTTAAAGCCATTATGAAATGCTTTCCAAAAGCACTAAGAAGCTGTTTCCCAAAAAGAGAGTTTTTCTCTACATTTTCTTTCATGCTAAACAGTCCAAATGAAAAGCCTTTCAGAGTTAACTAGTTAAAGCAATACCAGTGTTTTAGTGTAATGAATAACTTTTTATAGAAGACAATTGCACACAGTTCAATATGCTAGTATTTCTATTTCTGTGCCCCACCAATGCCGGGATTCTAGGGTAGAATTTCTTTCTTTGAGAAAGCTGAAGCGATCAAAACCCTGATTAACCTCTGATATTCACGTGGTGCTCTTGATCTTGAGGGCCGAAGCAGTAACAAAGAGTTAATGGCAGCCATATGCTCAGGGTATTGTGGGTACTGTTGACCCAAATGTGAACTCCGCAAGCAAGTGCTGCTAACTCCTGTTTGTTTCAGGTTTGGTGTGGAGATTACTGATGAAGAGTTTGAGCTGCTACTTGACAGAATCCCCCTTGATGAAGATGGAAATGTCAGATACCCCCACTTCATGCTCAGGTTTGACTCCTGGTATGCAGCGTATGCATTTTATTTCTCGTTTGTGAGTAGAATTATTTTTAATCTAAAAGGCTCACATAATATTTCCAGACTGAATCTCATTTCTTAACTGTGCTCCTTTATGACATATTTCTTGCACAAAGTGTGCTGATTACATTTAAAATTAACTGATGTCGTGGGTGTATGCTGTTTGTCATTTAGTTACTCTTTACATACTATTTACATATTTTAGAAGAAAGACTTCGAAGTTATGTAACAAACCTTTGTGTTTTCTGAAGGCTGGGAAATATGTCGAACTTCTAAATAAAAGCTATTTCCAGAAAATTGTGATAAATGTACTCAGTATATCTTTGAGAACTTTAAGCATTTACAGGCCCTATATATAGTCTGAAGTACTTCTGAGATGCTGATACTGGTTAACAGAAGCTCTACGCACCCTCCAAGGCCTAGCTGTGAATTAGTTTAATTAAAAGAAAAAAGCACTGGACTAGATGAAGATATTCTATTATGTTCTAAAAATTAAAACTCAATCCCCAAAACTGTCATGCCAATAGCAGGGCA
Source organism: Notiomystis cincta (assembly GCA_013398075.1). Lineage (NCBI taxonomy): Eukaryota > Metazoa > Chordata > Aves > Passeriformes > Notiomystidae > Notiomystis > Notiomystis cincta. The sequence goes on from VZRX01014916.1 coordinate 183,298, forward strand.
GAAGTTAGTGCCGTTTCTGAGGTGAATGAAAGACTTGTGGAATCTGGGACTGGAGAAAGCCATTCCACCCACAAAATCCAGAGAAGTAAATTCCAGCACTTTCCCACACATTTGTATGTGCACATAAGAGTTAGACTGCTCAGTTATTTATTTTGAGTTATTTAGCAGGTAAGGTATATCCAGGTTGCATACACACAAGGGTAGCTAGAAGTCTGAGTTCACTGTGCAGAAACCACGTGGGATACCTTCCTGAACTTCAGGTAGTGAACCAACTAAGTACTGCAGACTGAATGAGATTGCATCTTCATTCCCATTCCATTCAATTATCTTTCACTCTTTCTTTTCCTCTCTCCTTGTCTTCCTGCTTCAGAAAGCTTTGGGGCTGAATTCATCTGTCCACACAATTGCACACGAGGTGGTTGGATCTGACACTGGATTAATGAGATATAATGAGACCTTCTGAATGGTATCTGCAAGGCAATCTCCAAACGTGTCCCAAATAACCCTTGAATGCATTTGAGTGGGCTCTTGTTCCTCACCTACTTTTATGCCAAGGCTTCCACTCCATTTCTTTCCTTTATAGCTCCCTGATTGGGTTGCAGTTATCATGGATTCAGTTGTGCATGAATTTCTGTGGCATGTCTTAGCTCCAGGAGCATTCTCTGATTGTCCTGTGGTGAGGGTGTAAAGAGGAGAGCCAGATGATAAAGGCCATCTGGCAAAGCACACAAACTTATGAGAAAGAGAAAGAATAAAAAATAAAACACACAGATGCACAAGACTGGACTCTACCTCCTTCCTCTTGCTGTGTACTCAGCTGTGCTCTATCTTAATTGCAGGAAAAAGATTAATCTGTTAGATTAGAAACTCAGAATAAGGGAGGAGGGGGTTTTAGGAGCTAAAGTTATGGCTGGGCTTTTGTCACAATAGAAAGAGCAGAACTTGATCATTCTTCTTTAACAGACCTTTTTTTTTTGCATGAAGTCAGCCTTCAGAATTCACTAAATCTTGCAATTACAAAGACTATTATCAAGCTTGTTGTATAGAAGTACTTAATGTTTATACAGGAATCTTATGACTTTCAGTGGCATAATTCTGTACTTAAATGTGATCCAAAAAAATAATTATATAAGCACTATATATATCAACTGTTTTTTCCTAGGTTGAGTGGGAGACAGTCCATAGGCCTCATAGTATAGCTTAGGTAAAAGTCCTTTATTTGTCTTACCATAAGAATCAGAGGTCAGATGTTTCTCTTGGATTACTTGTATATTAACATGGGGTAATTTTGTTTACTCTAGTGCAAAACTAGAGTGTAACTGGGAATGCAATGTAGGACTGAGATATAATTTTCACTTTCATCAGCCACTCCCCCATCTTTCCTCCCATAAAACCAAATCTTGCTTGCAGGCATTGTCCCAGATTCCCAGCTATATGTAATGGGTTGGCCCCAACCAGCAGTGAAAGTCTCACCCAACCACTCACTCAGTGGGATTCCAGAAGAAAGTAGGAGGAATAGGAAAGAGAAAGCCTGTGGGTTGAACTAAACACAGGGAGATCAGTGTTTAGTACCAGTTTCAATTGTGGGTGAAACAAGCTTGGCTTGGGGAAATTTAATGTAATTTATTGTCTACATATATATATATTTACTAATTTAGGAAGAAAAAAGACAAACATTAAGATACAAATGGAAAAGAACTCTTTCCCCTGCCTTTCCCAGGATCAACTTCACTCCTTCACTCCAGTGAAGCAGTGCTTACCTCAAGTGAAGGACTTTAAGTTTCCCAGGCTCTGCCATGGAGGAAGTGCACAAGAAGCTGTGAGGGAGAATGGCCAGGACAGCTGGCCTGAATTGACCAAAGGGATATTCCATACTGTGGAATGTCATGCTCAGGACATAAACTGGGGGGAAGTTGGTCAAGAGCCACTGATGGCTGGTCAGGGACAGACTGGGCATTGGTCAGCAGGTGGGGTTTATTCCTCTCCCTCTCTTTTTGTTGTCTTCCTTTTCACTGCAATTATATTTTACTATTATGAGATTAGTTTTATTTTATTTCAGTTATTAAACTGTTTTTATCTCATCTCATATGTTTTACTCCTTTTTTCTGATTCTCCTCCCCTTCCTACTGTGATATGTGGGTGTGGTACTTATTTGCTGGCTGGGCTTAAACTGGGATACTTAAAGAATTGCATTGACTAAAAGTAGAAGATAGTTTGTGAGCTGAGGGAGTACAACCAGTAAGGATAATATGGGAACTTTTGTCCACCATCAAAGATAAACCATACAGAGGTTTAGTGTAGCAAGAATGGTAAAATCTAATTTGTTATTCTATAATGGCATTTCATATTAGCAAGGATGGTAAGTGGATTAATAAAGAAAAAAGTTATTAAGAATCTGCCGCAGAAATATTATCCATAAGTGAGACAAGGTTTCTAGAAAAAGGTAGTATTCTGTGCATTGTTTTTGAAACAATAGAACAGTTGTATGTGCTCAAAAGTGTTCTAGTATCTCCAGTTTTATCAGCTGACCTAATGAGAGATGTCCACAGACCATATCATGGCTACCCTCATGCTGTAATATGTGTGCATCTGATATTAGTCATGGATACTTTAGACTTCAATTAGCCATGTTATAGCAACATTTATTACTCACAGACTCCCAAAGGAGGAAACTACCCAGAAAGGATACTACATCAGTACATCAGAGCATCAGTTCCTCAGTAACTTGGCTCCTACTGCACAACCTACAAATTGCTGACTATTGTGGTAGCAGGCTGTTTGTATACACTAAATAGAAAGGAGATGTTATGGCAGAATTAAGGCACTGGTTACAATGTTTCTGCCTGCAACCTCTTTCCCCTGGCAGTATATTCATAGAAGGAAAGGTTTAGACCAGTTCAGTTTTCTTGATTTATTTTAATGATGGTGATTTTCATCCCTTGCCTTGTGCAGTGGAACTTCGTTGTCACTCTTGCCTTGTGAGTGGCACAACTGGAACTGACTCCTTCAGTATTTCAGAAAGAATGTTATGCTGTGCTCATTCCTTGTACAGTACATGTAGGAATAAATTATATATGCCAATTATGTAGGATAAGGTTTGAGAAGTGTTCAATATATACCTAATGTCAGTGAAATCTGTAGTTAAATCCTCTCCCAAACTTCATCTTTTCAGGTTGAGCACTACATAAGAAATGCTTTTGAAAATCCTAAGTAACTTGCCTTGGCAAATTTATTTATTGCTATTCTGTAAGGAGAGGAAATTAGAGTGCTAAAATACTGTGTGAGCTGCCCCAGCTGACAGCTTCATTAGGGACCATTGACACCAAGTCACTTGGGTAAAAAGTGACAGCCATATGACTCTGCAGAACAGTTATTTTGCCTTGCACACAACCTTTTTACAAGCTCTGTTTTTGATGACACTGATTGGGAAGTATAGTGTCATCTACAGACAAGTGAGCTGGACATGTTCCAAAAAGTGTAATAGTCTGTACTGCAGAGCAAATACATGTTAGCTATGTCTGTTTAGTTTGCTGTATCAATTATAGAGTTACATTGATAGCTACAACCTGAGCTTGATTTCAGAGACAGTTTGTGACAACGGACAGGACTGAGTAGGATGAAAGCTGAATGTCTCCTTTCAGTGATGCATCTGATAAGAAGCCAAGACAAGAGGTCAGCTACAAGTTAAAACATCTTTCCAAACCTCTATGTGCCCTTCAATCTCCCATCCTTTAAAAATAACTTTTCCCTGTTGTCTTCTCAAATCCAAATTGTATGTAGGAGATGAGTGTTCTCATTTTCTGATTGACAATCATTCTCTCATGGACAGATTTTTCATTCCTGACCAGCTGTCAAACATAGTCCCCTAACACAGTACTCAGTGGGCTGCTATAACCTCCTGCACTCCTTGCTGGATCTGTAGCTCAGCCAGCCTCAATACAGCCTCATTTTGTTTCTTAATTTTTTAGCTTTAGGGCTCTTTATTCACGATAATTGGCTGCCAACAGTCTTGGAAAACAAATACTGTAGTCACAGTGTTAAATTGGAAACAAAAGTTGGAGAAGGAAAAGGAATATTTAAAGAGTTACTTTTTCAGATATTATTTGAATCTTATGAAGCTTTGATAGAGCAGAAAAGATCTGGCAGAAAGCCAAATAGCAAGGAGGCTCTCCTACTCACAGGAGAGATTAGCTAGAAGGAATAGGAGAGAAAAATGACAGGTGATGTGGAGAACAGAGATGTAGGTAGAAAGACTAGGTGAGAGATGCTGTGTTACTGTCCAAGGAGAGTTTTTATTAGAACCTTCAA
>VZRX01014916.1:192605-196184 GCA_013398075.1 Notiomystis cincta
GATATGAGGCAACCCTGGATGTGCACACAGACTGGGGAATGAGAGGCTGGAGAGCAGCCCTGTGAAAACAACTGAGAGTCCTGGTCAATGGCAAGTTGAGTCAGCAGTGACTGGGTGCATCAGGCACAGAATCAGCAGCCAGGCAAGGCAAGGGATTGTCCTGCTCTGCTCTGCACTGGGGCAGCGACCTTGAGTCCTGTGTGCAGCTTTGGGTGCCACAGTATAAGAAGGATATAAAGCTATTAGAGAGTGTCTGAGGGAGGGCAAGGAAGATGGTGAAGTGCCTTGAAGGGAAGCTGTATATGGAGCAGCTGAGGTCACTTGGTCTGTCTACCCTGGAAAACAGGAGACTGAGGGGAGGCCTCATGGTCTTCAATATCCTTGTGAGGGAAAGAGGAGGGACAGGCACTGATCTCCACTCTGTGGTGACCAGTGACAGGACTCAAGGGAATGGCCTGAAACTGTGTCAGGAGAGGTTTATGCTGAGTATTAGGAAAAGGTTCTTCACCCAGAGGGTGGTTGGGCTCTGGAACAGGCTCCCCAGGGAAACAGTCATGGCACCAAGCCTGTCTATGTTCAAGAAGCATTTGGACAACACTCAGGCACATGGTGTGATTTTGAGGTTGTCCTGTGCAGAGTCAGGAGCTGGACTTTGATGATCCTTGTAGGTCCCTTCCAACTCAGGGTATTCTATAATTCCATGTTTTATTCAGTATGGACTTGTATAACCAAACAGCTCTATGAAAGGCACGGTCTTCAGATCATGCAGACAATCTCCTGAGACACCAAGTACTTGAAACCAAGAGATTTCAAGAAGCAGAAGTGTCCCAAATGCAGCTCAACCCCAGGCATTAGACTACTTCTTTAGTGGCCCCTGACTATTTATAAATTGACTATGGAGACATTTGACAACTTTTTCATTTCTTTAAAACAAACCAGAAGTGTGCTGGTAATGTTCATTACCAGACCAATACTAGCAAGTTGACAGGATATTTATTGCTATGGTAGTAATATCTTGGGGTATAATTTTGCCAGTTTTAACACTGTTATGGACAATTTATGAAGAAAGGCATTGTGCAAAGTAAGAAAATATGGCAAAATCTGAAGGCACTGTGGAAGTATTTTTTGCCTCAAAGGAACATGGTGATGGGGTAGCATCAGGAAACAGCAATGGCACAGGAAGTCATGCTTGCTTAATTGGAACATGTGAGAAGACTTGTAGTTTACATACTTACCATTTAAAGTCTCCCCTTGCAGTTTACAAAGGAACTAAAATAAAATCCCGTCAGCACATCATATAGCTTGTGGGTATCAGTGCAAAATGTAGACAGGGAAACAAAAGTATATAATGATGGATTTTGGGAAAAAGGCTTTGAAGACCAAAGGAGAAAAAAAATCCAGAACACCAGGATCTCAAGAATCCAACTACAGTTTTAGAAGTTCTCTCCTGGGCTGATTCATTCCTCTCCCTTCACCTCTGGCAGCATTTTAAAACCTACATTGGCTATTTTATGATGCCAGGGTTGTAAATGGGATGAGCATGAAAATTAAGTTAAAGCTGTATAAAGCAATGTCGTCACTTTTTCAGATTTTATTGGTAAGGTTGGAGGGAACCCAGATTCAGTGAAGAGAAACTCACAGCCAAAATGCCTCACCATGGGCAATGTGTTTTTGCATACAGATTTTTCCTTCATTATCTCCTTTTGCTTTGCTCATTCAATGACTCTCTGCTCAGAAAAGAAGCCAGCATCCATCTGTTGTGAAAGGACCATGTGTGTTGCAGGACATTAGCCTATTCGTGGATACTCTAAAATGCCTACTGCCTTTTTCTGGTCACCTTAAAGCATTGACACTTTTAGGAAATAAACATTCAGTTTTCAAGGAAAGGTCTCTGTAAGGTGAAAATCTCTGTAAGATTTGGCAGGTTTTGGTGGGTTTGGTATGTGTTTACAAAAAAAGTTCAGTCTGAAGATGTTTTTTTATTTTGCCCTTATCCTTTCCCATCTTAAACTCATCAGTAGTTTCTCAGGTTACTTCACAAACATGTTTTTTATAGACCATTTCAAGCATAAGGAGCAGGACAGGAGGCAAAAATTGATATTTCTGAGAGAAGCCCAGAGACCAGGAGAGTCTTAGAAAACACAAGGGGAATGACAGTATGGCATGAATTCATATGTTATGGTGAAGGTATCATATGTTATCTACATCTGTTGATGCCAACTTTGACCCATATTGAGATTTCTAAAGAGGAGTTCCCTTTAGTCTTCCCAGCTTTATCTTTGCTCTTTTTTCAGGTTTTGCTCATAGAATCAACACAGTCATATTCCTACACCATTCTAAACTTCTACACTTCTTCTAAACCTCAAGCAGGTCTCCAGTGGGACCTGAGCCATTTGTGGACCTTGTGATGGTTTTTTCTAAATAGCTGGAATGTTTCTTATCTATTAAGATGAAAAAATTATAAAGCAGTGCTGTCATGTATTTGATTTCACTTAAAAGTCATGAAGTCATGTTTACTCTGCCCATGCAAGATTTCTATGAGGAAATTTCTGCTATTTTGATGACATTAGTAAAGAACTGTGGTAAGACCACAGCATTAGGCATTTTTTTCTGTGTTGTGCATAACTGAATGACCATTTCAAACACACTTTCTATTTATTAAAAAAAAAAAAAGAAAAAAAAAGATACTGAAAGCAGTGGCTAACAAGAAAGACAGAGAAAGTTATGTTCAAATTACTTTGTGCCCTCTGTCCCTGTGACCTTACTGTGCTGACCCACTAGTATCTTGACCATTTTATTTACTATTGAAGGATAAAAAACCAAATCCTTTTATGTTCTTAGAATGGTTCCAAAACAGAGCACATATTCCCTGCTGAAGGTGACCTGTTTTAGGGGGTGTTTACCCCTGCTAGATTCTGGTTTGCCATTATTAAAATGCCACAGTGAAGCATTTACTAGCTTTGTCCCTATATTTACAATACCTTTTGACAGAGATGTCTAAGAGCTTTAAACATATGCTTTAAACAGTGGATGGTTGGCTCTGACATTTGTTACAAATCTTTTCAGAGGGCCGTGTGGAACTGTTCTAATCCGGGAAGAGCCACTGACTCGCTGTGTGATCTGACAGAGTGACATATCACTTGACCTCAGTCACAGCAGCTGTAAAATGGAGTGGAAATACAGGGAGAAAAACGGAGGATGACTTTCGGCAGAGCTTTCTTGAGCAAAAAGGGTTCAAACCTGTGGCTTGGCTTCTTTCTTATTCTTCCAAAAGTCTGTGATTAGTTTTGCATAAAAATTAGGTTTTCCGACATTAATTTTTAATTCCTTTTGGCAGTCGCAGGTTGCGTTATGCAGTCACCTCATCCTGGGTACTCGGGATGGGAAGAGACGCTGAAGCCCGTGGTGTACAGATGGTCTACAGAAGGCTTCTCGCGGTCGGTCAGTTTTGCAGGGCGGAAGCAGAAACGTTTCAGACAAAATTGTTCCTCCCTTCCTGCCGCTGTCCGAGCCGGGGCTCGGCGGTGACGCGGGGCGCGCTGACCGCCACCGGCGCCTCCGGACGGCAGCGCCGCGGCC
>VZRX01014916.1:196218-217602 GCA_013398075.1 Notiomystis cincta
CTCCGCACCCGGAGCCCCCGGAACCCCGGCACACCCCACCCTCCCTGCACTCTCGGGACCCCGGGACCACCGGCCTCCCCACCCCCGAGTCCTCGGCTCCCGCACCGCCGGGTCCCGGGATTCCGCCCCTCTGTACCTCGAGGACTGAAGAGCGAGAGGAGGAAGGAAATGGTTTTGCTCCCGATATTAAGCTCATCGTGAAGTCAGAAACACTCCAGCTTTCCCCCCGCGTCTTGCCTAGGAATATGGCGTTTGATTTAGGGTTTTTGTGTGTCTGTGGGAGTTACTTTGTTTGTGGGAGTTATTGTTTGTTTGGATTTTGTTTTGGTTCGTGTTTTTATTTTTATTTCATGTTTTTGTTCTTTGGTTGTTGTGGGAATGCTGGAGAAGTTTGAAGACCCGTCAGATGCAGAAGGCCGTGTTTTCTGTAGGATAGCTGTGGGTGCTTTAAACAGCAGCTGAAACTCGACCCTGTTCAGGCAACTCCAAGTATGGGAGCTCGGTAGAAATCCCACACTTGAGGCAACAAGACTTTCCCCTGGCCAATTTCGTGACTAGCATTCAGATCTCATCTTGAGGATAACCTTATCCCAGAATCTATGTTGCTACCTGTTCAGTACACTTACTTTTAAGCTTAGATTTGCTGCTATTTATTTGTGTCAAATCTTCCTCATCATAGCTGTTCTCTGTACCTTTTCCCAGTGATGAAACTTTAAAACAGACTTAGGGCTGCTGTAAAATCTTTGAAACCCCAAACTGGTTTAAATCTCATCTTAACGGGAAGCTAAGGGACACGCAGAAGGGTCCAGCTTCCATCCTCAGGCATTTTACATGCCCAGGTGACATGAGGCAAGCTAAGCTGGAAATCAGTGCACTAAAAGAACCTCATTCCAGCCTGTAGCACAGCTGTTGTAGCACAGCCTCTGCTGGAGCCTCTTGGCACAGGCACTGGAGCTGACGCCCTGCTGGAACTGTTGTGTCCCACTTGCATTCCTGAGCCGTCAGACAGCAGCACGTGGATGTGCAGGCAGCGGTCAGCAGTGCGTGCACAGCGAGCCTGTTACAAAAATAGTAACACAATAGATTTTTCCACTTGCCAGTGCATCTTTCCCAGTCCTTACCATTTTTTACAGCCTGTGCAATATAGAGGCATGTGAGGTGCTGTGTCCCAGCTGGACCTGACCTGTGCACATCTCAGGGTGCTCTGACCTAGTTTTAGTCCAGGCAAATGCAAATCATTTTGGTTTGCATCTACACAAAGGTTTAAAACAGTCATATTGTAAATGGGAGGTTGGAATGTGCTTTTTTTATAATTCTTCTATTCATCATTTACTTCATCTTATTCTCATATAAATCAGTTTGAAAGGCTGAAGCAATTACAAAGCAAGGAATCTTAGCATGGAAAGATAAGCCTGCCACTTCCCTCAGACATCTTACTAGCACTCTCATTGCCATTATTGACCTGGCACTTAAGGCACAGTCACATTTGGGTGCCTGATCTACTAATTTCACCTCTGTCAGCAGCTGATGCAGGACCACTAGAACCACCCTGGGCCAGGAGTACACAGTGCACATCTCTAGCATAAGGCCATCACTCCCTTGGGATGGTTGCACCAACTCACACAGTTTAAAATTGGATCTATAGAAATGCTTCAATTTCTCTGTCACTGGTAACAATTAGGTGATTATAATTGGACACTTCATCAGCAAACTGTAATTTAATGTGCCTTGTACACAGAATAAACTAGTTAATTTATGGGTTTGATTTTCAGACACTTGCACATGAATTGCCAATAGACCAAGAGCAGCTGAGGTCTATAAAATCTTTTTTTCACTTTTAGTTCATAATTTCATGCTGCTTTTTTAATGTGAATTTGAATTATCACTGTAACTTCCTGTGTTTCTATAAAGAAGGAGAAAGAACTGTTCTCCATTCCAGGGATATGTGATTTCATACCTGCTATTTTCTTTTCCTAGATCATTTAGATGGAATGTTGTATGAAAAGAAAAAAGAGTAGAAGATGATAACAGTTCTAGGAGGAACTCTTGAATCATTTAGTCCAGTTTTCTGAATTAGTCAAAGCACCTTGCTGTGTATTTACATTTGACTTTTAAGTAACTCTTGGATGTTTGCAACATCTCAACAGTCAGAGAGACCTTGTGAAGCTGTTTCCCTCCACTTAGTAGCCTCCTGTAAGATGTGAAAAAAATTATCTGCAAATTTTTTGTGGTTTTTTTTTCCCCAGTAGCTTCTAATCAGTATGAAATGTGAAATGAAAATGTCTTTTCATCTAGACAATAATATATTTAATTGCATATAAATTGTATTTTCATATGCTTTCCAGATCAAAGTATAAGAAACAATATATATACTGTCTCTGGAAGGGGCAGAGTTTCTCTAGAATAATACTACTTCTGTCAACTTTTTAAGGGGCTCTGTTTTGATGGTATCCAGCAAAATAATTTGCTTCTGTGGCTTCTTTTCCTCCATGTCTTCCCTTTAAATTTAACCAAAGCAAATTTTACCAGACTGCCTCCCTTGAGAGGAAAGCTGAAATATGCCTCTGTGCCAGCCAAACAGCTAATTCTCTGTTTCATTTCCTGAAAATACCTAAATAGGGCTGAGCTGCTGGGTGTCTGGACTTCTCCCTGCTGTCTGTATTGTATATATTATCTCAGACACTGATCAGAAGACTATCTAAAACAGCAACCAGCCAGATTGTAAGCATATTAAAAGTTCATCCTTCCTCCCCCAAACATATTTAAGTTTGTTTAATATTATAATATTTGAAAGAAGTCCAGTCTGTATATTTTTATGACTAAGCAGAGTGTGAAGGAAGGGATATGTTGCTAGGTCAGAACGCTCCTAGGGTCTTGGACCCTCTGACCTTTGATGCCAGGGACAACGTGGTGTTTCAGTTTCAGAACTTGCACATTTTGAGTGGTAGGGAAAATATAAAGGAAAACACTTGTGTGGTAGCAGCCATCATCATAGACCAGATCCCAAAGGGCAGATTTGCATTGCACTTGCCACCTTAGTCTTTGTGTTGCTGAATGTCTCGTCAGCCAAGTCAAAGTTCCTATTCTCTAAGAAGGGTTCTTTGGGTCACTTACTGATGTATTTATTAATGCAAACAGTCTGTTCAGCTCTGACAGGAATTTTATAGTAATGTCTTCTTTAATATTATTCTATTTTTGCACATCTTTTTATGATCTTGTGCATTTCTCCCTCTTTACCTTTAGTCTTTATGCTGAAAAATGCTAAAACAATAGTTATCATACATTTAGATGGACTTTGCTTCTTTTTAAAAAGAAATCTTTGTTTTTCTGTAAAATCTGTGGATCTGTTTGGAAATGTCTTTTTTCAAGAGACAAAATTTTCATTGGAAAGGTAACATAATATTCTGGTTTGTCTCACTTAGAAGATATTCTTGAAGGCTAATGTAAAATCCAGCTGTGAAAATCTCTGGTACCATCCTTTACCTTCAGTGTTGTGAAAATGCAAGGGATTTCAACACCTTGGTTGCCTGAACTAGGATGGTGCTGAGAATGTCTAGGCAGAATGGCTCTGTGGGTCCACATCTTAAACCAATGGCAGAAATAATAATAATAATAATAGATGATACATCTTTAATACAAAAGTAGTAGTTGCTCAGGTCTCTGATTTACATGAAAATTAAAAGCTGTGCCTGTATGCATCCTTCAGTGCCATGAAAAAATGTTACTACAGCATGGCCTTACTAACTCTGAGCTTAGCATCCTACATACTTGTCCACAGCATCTGTGAAGGAAAGAGTTCTTTCAACAACAGGACACTGAAATAAACACAAAATGTTAGAGAAGCCAGAATTTAATAACAGTAAGCAACATAAGATCTATTCTTTCATTTCAGTCTTGTACTCTACATAAAAGACTATTAAAATCTCTGATAATTTTATATCCTGTTATTTGCAACCACATCTGGTAGGACTTGATAGTTAATGACAATGGCACTAGCTGATTGGATCCTGTTCAAGGCTAAGCTTCAGAGTCCTGCCATTCCCAGAAGAATTTCTTTTGGGGTTAGGTTGTGTGAATTCGGGTTCTTGCCCATTTAACTGTGCAGAGCTCCAGAAGCAGCAAGATGTCCCTGTTTTAGTTTGCCCATATTTCATTTATTAACCCTATGAATCTAGTGTCTTTGTAATGTACTGTACTGCTGCTCAGTGAAGCAGTCTGGGCTGCCAGCTACCAGAAAACATCAATGAATGGCAGCTGTGCATACAGCAGGGAATAGCACATGCACAGAGCAAAGGGGAAGGTCTCCTGGGCATCCCTGACCAAAGCATACTGGTGCATGCTAGGATACTTTAAGTCACCTTTTCCTTTGTCCTCCCTCTGGTCCTGCACGAGCCCTGCCTGCAGAAAGTCATATTTCCCTTCTGGCTTGAGGCAGCTCTTTCCACTTATGTAGGCAGCCAGCTTGTTTCTCCAACAGAAGGACTCAAGGCCAGTTTGACTCTTCTGTGTAAAACATCAGTAAGACATTAAGCAAAACATCTTAATTAGCATAAAAAAAGAGAATTTTTATTCCACACAATTTGGGAAGTAAACACCACACCAAAGATGGAAAAAATAGAACATAATACTGAAAGTATTCTATTTCCAATATTGATGATACTCATGGAAATACTAATATTTTATCTAATGACTGTGACACCAAAAGTAGGCAGGTAGTGATGAAGTTTGCCTATTAGATAAAGCTGTGAAACAGCTTTATATGTGTCAGTATAGCTGAAGTCAGAGACAACACAGAAGGTGAATTTGATGGTCTTGGGGACAAGAAATTCAGTCGTAACACTAGATCATGCCCTTGCACACTGATAATAAGTATTTCTTTTATGAGCTGAGACTCAATCCAGTTGAAGCGATGGCCAAGAAGAGGCCTGGCCTGTGCTGCTTGTTCCTGACACAGCTGAACTCTCAGTGCTATTTAACTCTGCTTTTGGCTCTTGCCATTTAAAAAGGCACCCTGACAGCTGATAGACTAAGAGCATAGGTCAGCAGGCTCCCTGCTTACTGTGTGTCACAGCTCTCAGCGGGCTGCACAAGGCAAGTGGTAGTGTATTAGTGACCTGCTGGCATTCATCATCACTGAATTCATCCTCACTCATTACATTCAGGGGAGAAAGGAGAACTTTATCACTCTGGGGTGGAAGCAGACTTTCTACATGGCCTGTGTTTCTATTTTGCATGGCTTGAGAAATTGGCTCATTGAACTTTTAATCTGATCTGAGGTAATGTTTTAAATTTAGTAATATTAAAGATATTTCTTCTTTAAAATGCCCTTTATTTTTTTCTTTAGTAGCCCTTGCTCCAATATGACGTGATGAAGACTGGTTTTGAGGAAAGGGCCTAAATATGGCCAAGAGGAGGGAAATACCATGTGCAAAGCAGAAGTACATAAACCTGCCTGTCTCATTCCAAGATGTGTCTCATGGGGCAGTTTTATGATCCCCAGCATAGCTACTGATGCTTGTCCTGAAGAAAGATAATCCGTTATGATCTCTCCTGACCAAATATCTACAATTGCTTTCTGGAATTAATAAAAAATCTTCCTTACCAGCCAAGTGTATCTCTGCAGAAGGACATAAACCCCAGCAGGACTCCCTTATCACATGTCATTAACTGATGTGGTGCTGTCATTTTCGATATGTGTGACTTCTTGCCTCCAACCCCCATGCTGAGATCTCGTGTTCCTTTTTTCCCCAGGGTCATGTCGTACACAGAGTCCCCACTGTGGCTTTGCTCTGCTGGGTCAAGGGAAACATGAGATGACAATTTACCCTTTCCAATAAATGGTTAAATGTAGAGAAGACAAAAATGAGAGGTGTTTGTGGATTTCATCTTCAAGGCAGAATTTATAAATCAGGGAAAAACGTAAAGATGGACCTTGTCCAGGGCTTTTGATGTCCTGTACCTTTAAGAGAGGAGTAGCACAGTAGCATCTTACAGGCTCTGTAACTGTCTCAGATTTTAACTGTTTTCTTCTGAATAACAAATATGCAATTCAAAGAGTGCAAAAGATTCTTGTAATTTGCCAGTAGCAGCGCTGAAAAGATTTCATGTACATATAAGATCCACATCCATGTTGGTTGTTGGTGTTTTCTGCAATGTTTTGTAAGTTTGAGGAAACCTTAATAAGTACTGTTTCTCTTTCTTTCTTTAAAAAAGACAGGGAGAGAAAGCCTGCATTTTCTGCCATTTCCCAAGAGGCTTTTTATCTGTTTAAACCAACTAGGGATTTTTCACATATTGACATAAGCATTCATTTGCTAATTTGCTGGACATTAAACTGCACAGCATTCTTGAATGAGACTGGAATACTTGGGTACTTAGTGCTGCTCAGAGCCCGCATCATTCCCAGTACACATATGGTTTTCCTCCTCTATCTCCTAGATAAAAGTCACTGTTTGATCGCCTTAAGGAAAAGAATGAGTTAAATGGACCAATATTCTAGCCTTGGCTCTAAAACTGGGCCTTTTCAGAAACTCCTCAGCACCTGCAGCAGCTAGGTCATTTGCACATACATAAATAAATAAATTAACAATGAATAAATAATTTAATCCCACCACACAATGCCACCTTGCAGATCTGATCCTTTGCTCCCAGTGAATTTGTCCATTCCTAATTCTTTTTGATAAAGTCCTCAGATACTTGCTGACTGTCAGTCTAATTTTCTTATTGTTTTCGCTTGATTAGTTCTGTATGACCTAAGGTCGCCCTTAAAATCCACATCTCTCGTGAAGACTCCGAAAGGCCTCCTTTTTTTCAAAGGGATGGAAAGTGCCTGCCATTTCTCCGGACAAAAGCCTGGAAGGTTTTCAGTTATTAGCCTCCTGAAGCAGCCCTTTCGCTCACCCAAGCGCAAAAAAAACTCATTAGGGGGCACCTTTCTTTCTGCCTTCTTTATGTGACGCATGTAGGGTTTGCGTGTTTCAAGATTTGCAGGTCTTGGCTGAATTTGGACAGCCTCGCTTTTAACCCTGCCGGACTGCGCTTATGGCCACCACAGACATTTGCCTGAGCTCCGTGCCCTCGAGCACCTGGAGGTGCTCCGTGTTTCCGAAAGCTGCTTTGCCTTGTCGCTGGGCATCCTGCCCGTCAGAGGGCGTGTGCAAAGCTGCCGGCTCCTGCACTCACCGGAGCGGAGCAGTGCTGCCCAGCAGCGCCACACCTGTGGCTGCCTTTCAAGAATTAAAATTACTGGAAGTTGTGCTGGCAGGTACTACGGTAACAGACATTGCTCGCTTGCCTAGGCTCTGGTATTTTGTTAAGGAGAGACCTCATGGTTGAAAAAAGAGTTAGGAGCAAACTGTTTCTCTTTCATAAAAGGACTGCCTAGGGTCTTTGAGGAGAGACCTCAGTTCAGGCTGGGATCTGAGTCTAAAGAGGAGAATGATTCAGAGAAAGAGAAGGAAAACAAGCAGATCCAAAAAGTATAGGTGGAAGGTAATCCAGGCAGGTATAGAAAAACAGGTATCTTGCTCCTGCAATTCTACTTCTTTTGGTCCTGAAGGACAGCTTGTCTTCCACTGGATTAGAACTATGATCCCTATGTAGAAATTCAATAGAAAAGCTCAGGACTGCAGCTGAGGTCCTACTTCCAAGCATGCACACTGGCAGTTTTGTAGCCATTAATCTTTGTCCTGGCCATTTTCAGGGATAGAGTCCTTGTTAGCTTCGAAGAATGTACCATTATGACCACTATTTTTTTCCAGATCTGCCGTCTCCTATGATATCTCTACGATACCAACACTTTACCTCAATCTAGTTTTCCTCTGCAATCTGGTTCCTCTGAAATCTGAATGAGGCAGCACTCAGTATAAAGGAAGCCATGTGCAAAAGGCTGAGCTTATGAGAAAATCCTTACAGGGTCAGCACTGCATTATCACCAATGCATAATATGCATTATTTTTTCCATTGGCATAAATTTTGAGCAGTGATTAGTTGGATATAGTGTCAAATAGCATGGAAACTATGTGATCTACTCCATAGTACAAAGAAATAGTTACATTATGGTCTGAGGAATGGCAGAAACAAGGAGAAATGAGAAATTAGAGAGAAATTTTGGACTTCAACCTGGCAGTAATCATGGAATCATGAAATGGCTTTGTTTGAAAGGGACATTAAAGATCATCTAGTTAATCTTTGCTTGGGGTCCTCTGTCAGTAGTGTCCTGCTTGCTCTTTCTAATCTGTCAACTGGTTAATCTCATCTCCTAGAAAACTTCAGAATGATAGTGTGTCCTGGAATACATCATTGGGACCACATAGAAATTGTGATATTGTGATATATTGAATCTGCAGAGGCCCCTGAAGGCACCAGAAGACAACCCACAAAAAGAAATTGTATCATCATAATAGCAGGAAGAGTCTTTTTTTTATAGTTTTTTGCATTGGTTTCTTTTTCTGCTCAGGCTATGCAGGAGCATTTTAAGCTTATAGAAGAAACACCATTCAGTAATAAAGAAGGAGTTTGGAGACTGAGATGAAGTTAACTCTCAGTGCCTCCCTCAGGAGACCATGTATCTTATGCTGAAGTAGTAAGACAATACAGCCTTGGAAATCATAGTAACAAAAAGGCTGAACCATGATGAGTGGTGACATCCCTGGAAATCCATTATTTTCCCTCATTCACAGGATTTTCTATCTGAGCAAGAATCATTTAGCAGTCTGGTGTCTGTTAACATGTTAACTATGATCCTTAGAAAAATTCCTGAAGTAATCATGATTGTGCTGGGAGTTTGCTGGATAAGTACATGGTTATTTGGCTAGTAATTAGAATAACTTCCTGTTTTTCTTCAAAATAGTCATTATCTGTTGTTGAGGCTGTCCTGTGCAGAGCAAGGAGTTGGACTTTGATGATCCTGGTATGTCCCTTTCAACTCGGGATATTTTATGATTCTATAATTTGGTGTCATTACATTCTGTTTAAAATCTGATTACAGTCATGACAAATTCTTTTAGGGTATGGAGGGAAGGTTTGACAACCAGTCTGAAATAGCCCTGGAAATCTAGTCATAAGGACAACACATTGGGTTTTGAGGAGTTTGTGAGACATTTGGCTCCTCCTTGAGCTCTGCATATTTTCCCAATGACAGGCATTGTTCACTCTGAAAAGGAGCTGATAATTTCAGATTATGAAGAAGCTCTGCTGTGATTCTGACATGCTGGTGGTCAGGTGTGGGCAAATACAATTTCTTTCAGTAGAAAAAAATGGTGCTTGTGAAACTGTGTTCTAACATAGTGAGTGCACTGTTCCAAAAATGGAAATAAACTGGATGAGTAAGGGGTTCCAAAATAACACCTTGTCTAAGCATAATATTTCTTTTTAAAATGCACAAAGCACAAGCTTCAGCATCAAAACTGGTTGCTGATGAATTCTAAATTCTGGATTCTTTTTCTAAAGATGGGTTTAAAGATTGGCTATGCTATGATGTGTCTATTTGTAATGAAATGCCAGTTCCTAAGTACTCTTACAAAACCACAGCATTATTCTCTTCACTCACGTTAACAGCCAGAGCTGGTAAAATTTCAGTGACTGTAATGAAGAAAAGGAAAAGAGAGGAGAGAAGAATTTATTTCCATTTAAAGCAATGGCAAAATTCTCCCCTAGTATGCATGTGCTTAAGAAACAGATTTTCTTATTTTACATGTAGATGTTTTATACATAGAGTTCTTGAAGTCTTTTGCTTCCTGGTGGCACAGGTGGCAGGGGAATTACATGGCTGTAATTATGTGGACATTTTGGAGCTAAACCAGTGCCATGGAGGGGCTCAAGCTTCTGAGCTTGACATTTTGACAACCAGATTATAGAGAGAGGACACTGGCCTTCAGTGGATGGCTAACAATTTCGTCTGAAACAGTCCTTGCTGGAGGGAAATGGTAAATAACCCGTTCTTCCCCACATAAGATTCTTTCCACCTGTCCTGCAGTACATGCAACTAGTATGTTAAAAGTATTTGTCAACTGCACAACTGTTTCAGTTCAGTGGCTGGACTTGTTACACCTTCTGACTGTGTAACAGGCACACAAAAACCAAGATTTTTTTAAATTAAATGCAATATTTTATCATGCAGATGTCTAGTCCCTTTGAAATATCTTAGCAGATAAATTAGGCTACTTGCCAGGCAACAATGAAGGTGGGATTCAGCTGCCTTGATTTTTCCCCTACTTGTATATCTGAATCTGACCTATTTATCCCACATTCCTTCAAAATTCCAAGCGGAAAGTTATATATTCCAAGGAAAATGTACTTATTTTTTAAAGGGAGAAAATAAAATCAGTCTGATAAATTATCCTCTGGAGTTGCTTGTTTATCCCTCTTGACTAGAAAGATTGCTTAGAATGATTAATTCATTCTCAGGTGTTTACCTTTGAGACAGCTAATGGTTTTATGTCAGATGGTCATAAATTTCAGTGTGTTCTTCTATTATCAGACCACTGAAAAGATTTTTCCTTTGTGATATGGTCTTGTTTTATGACAAAGTAATTTTTCCAAGTACATGAATGAAAAAGTCCAATTGGTTCCATCCCATCCTTCTATTTTAGTCTGATAAGGAATGAAACCTGCCAGCACTCTGCCTGTACATTTGTGGACCTATGTCCTCATCTTATGTCCTGGCCAGCTATGATTGGATGCTCAAAGGCATTCTGTGCCCTACCAAATTGTTGTCATTTTCCTGATATAAAGAAATCTTTGGCTTTTTCTGTTTGCAGTTACAATGGCTGGAAAACTTTTTGAAAGGCCTTTAGGAAGCTGGATGCTGGCAGCAGGAGTTACTTCTCTGTTCCAGAGCTCTAGTCTCAAAATCCCTGTAACTTCTTGCTAAAACAGGAAGAAGTTTAGCATTCTCTCTATATATTTGATCTTAATCTGAAAAGGCAAGTTGATTATAAATCTTCTTCGGAAGAGTTTCATAAAAAGCTGGCCAAATACAGCCTCAGAACCCTTTGCAAAACTGCTGTAAATTAATACATGATATTCCCATGACTAACAGAACAGCACTTGTGTTCTCCCAGTTGCCTGTCCTTCTAGCTATGTCACGCACTTCTCCTGGGGATGCGCATCTTTTACCTACTTGTTACTTCCCCTATCCAAGAGAGTAAGTTGCTTTGTGAAGGGTTGGTAGAAGCTCTTTCTGGGAGTACAAAACAAAGCTGACTGTAACACAGTTGCTAACTATATGTAACATACAACAGACTAAGAAAATAAAGGAAAATTCTGCCCCTCTACTCCACTCTGGTGAGACACCACCTGGAGTGCTACATCCAGTTCTGGGGTCCTTAGCAAAGGAAGGAGATGAACTGTTGGAGTGAGAGGAGGGACACCAAGTTAGTTAGAGAAATGGAACACCTTTCCTATGGGGAAAGGCTGAGAATTGGAATTTTTTTGGCCTGAGAAAGAGATGGCTTTGGGGTGACCTAATTGTGGCCTTCCTGAAGGGAGCCTACAAGAAAGATGGAGACAGACCATAACAAGGGTATGTGGTGACAGGTTAAGGGGGAATGGCTTCACATTGAACATAGGTTTTGATTGGGTATTTGAAAGTAACTCTTTACTGAGAGAGTGGTGAGGCACCAAAACAGGTTGCCCAGAGAAGCTGTGGATGCCCCATCCCTGGAGGTCTTCAAGGCCAGGCTGGCTGGAGGTCTGAGCAGTCTGGTCTAGTGGAAGGTGTCCCTGCCCCTGACAGGGAGGTTGGAACTTAAGTTCCCTTCCAACCCAAATCATTCTATGATTCTATATTAATTTCCTGGAGAGAAGATGCAAAGCTGCAGCATAGGGAGTTGGAAATAGCTTTTGAGAAGATGTAGTATTTGGTGAAGAACAGCATGCCATTTTGCTGCTTGGAACCTCCTCACCATGGAAAGATCATTTGACCTAACAGATTTGGATTAGCTCCTCCATATGCACACAGATGGAAGCTGACCTTGTGTAGGTTGTTGTGCCTAATTGCAGAGTTTTTTTCTTGGAAGAATATTTTATGCACTGAATACCAGAGGCAGAAGGACCTCACTTTCATGATCAGCGTAACTGTGTGTTTAAAACAAGATTAGGTTATTTTCCTCCCATACATCTTTATGAACATGTGACTGCATAATTGAACTAATAAAATGAGCATGAGGAGCCACTGAAATATGTATCACTTACCTATTTGGCAAGCTGTCTGATGATGCCATACCACCATGTCTTCTTGTGGAAGCAACTATAGCTTCATGGATATCCAGGAAACTGCCTCCTGCACTAGCTAAGGATATATGTACAGTATATGCATATAGGTAACAAGTATGTAGGAGTCTCTTGTTTGCTTTAACCTACTCTTTTTTTCTGCAGAAGGTGCCTTGTAAACAGTGGTACCTTTATTGTAAATGTCCTAGTTTTTCTAGGTCTTTACTGTCTGGCAGGTTTTGACATATGCAGTAAAATATGTACTCTTCCTCATGCTTTTTTTTTTCCAATTACTTTTTTGCCTTTTCCAGACATCAAAGAGGATTTACAATAATAATTACAATTAAAATTATTACAGCAGTAATTATTACAGCAATAATTATTACAATTATTTCAGTAATAAAACTCCAAGAGTCATTTTTTCTCATTTCTTTAAGAGAGGAGAAGGTACTGTATGAAAAAAAGTTTGTGGCATAGAAAAATTACTACTACATCCTATGATAAAAAGGCATTTTTAGTGGGATATGAAAGATTCAGGTTATATTGATTCTCTTAGAACATTCCAATATATGATTGTATTGTATGGGATACATATTGTCTCAGGGTTTCCTGAGGTTCTTGAAATTTTGTAATATGTTCTCAGTGAATGTCAGTGATCCCTCTTACACTTTTCTCAGTTTGAAGCCATGTGGGGTTTGTTCAACAGGTTTTGTTGTCATTGTTCCTTCTACAGATCCCAGTCCTGAAACCCCAACAACAATTTGATAGTAAGAGTAAATTATTTCCATGCTACCACCTTTAGGAGGAAAACTCTATGCCCTAACCTTTTCTCACAGCTATAGTGATGTCACCTCTTGTAGTGAGTAAGGTTGTACAGGTGTATCAAAAACCTGTCAGGTGTACCTTGAGGTTGCCCTAGGATACATTTTAGTTTGGGGGAAAAAGTAAGAAAGACCAATCATATATCTTAGTCATAAAAGACTGACCTTTAAAGGCTAATCTCTGTGAATTCTTGCCCTGGAACAGCACTAATGTAGCATGCATGGGGAGCTGTGAGGATGGAATAGAGCCACATTGAAACAAAGCAACCAAACCAGACTAGGAATTACTGAGGAAAACTAAACTGAATCCAGGTGTACTATGGAAGAGGGCCTGAATAAGCTTCCTACAGGTGTAGTACAAAATGGTATATACATGATCACGTATACCTCCACAGGAGGAGAATGAAGGGAAATGCAAAAGCCACAGTCTCCACTCCTTCCATCACTGAGAAAGCACTGAAACCATGCCACAGCTTCCTGCTTGTGACTCTAAACTGAACATCTCCTTCAAGTTGATATCTTCAGATGAAATCTTCCCCTGGCAGTCTACTGTTGGATCTCTCCTTTGAAAGGTTGAACCAGGGCACAGTGGTTCCTTCAAAGAACACAGAAATTGCTTTGTAGGGCAGAGTGGTTATGAGAAGGTGCCCCCAAAGAGGAACACAGTTTTTAGCATTTATCCTTGAGACTTCAACTTCCTAGAAGTGTCTAAGCATCAGGCTAGGAGCTAAGGACAGGGAGATGGAGGTACAGGCTGTTAAATCACAAAGAAGACACTTTCTGCCATGATCCTGATCCTAAGGGTCCAAGTTGGACTGTGCCCTGCTCTAAATACCTGCACCCTTTATGGGACTGCAAGCATGATTTTGGTGCTGGAATTCCAGACAGAGATGAGCTCAGAGCTCAGGCACTGCCTGGTTTCCACAAAGACCGAGATTCTCTAAATAAAGTACTACAGGGTGAGCTGGTGTAAATTCTTCTACATGCTCTGGGTTAGGCCCTCAGCAGGGGTAAAAATAACTTCTTAATATTCACCAAAAGCATAAGAACTAAGTCACAGACCCTGTAATGGGTTCCCTATTGTCTTGAAAGACTCTCTTGTTGGAAGGGCCTCATTTTTGTTAATTACACAATCATTACGTAGACTAGGACTGTACTTGGAGGTGTTGTATTATTACAGTAATTAAAAATTAAATTGCCTTTAACTTTTCAGAGCATACATGCTAAAGTTTGGATTTCTTGTTAGCAAAAATGGTTTTTTCAGCCTAATTAATTGTATTACTGCTGATGAAACATAATGCACATTTCAGTTGCTGTTGCTTGAAGATAAATGTTAATCTCTTTTCTAAGTTGAATTTAATATTCTGAGTTTGAATCTAACAAACTGCTCCACGTTCTTCCCATGTGTTGTTTCATCCAATAGTTTTCAGTGTTGCTTTTTCTCATCTTTTAAAATGAGTTTTGTTTGTTTTAGTCTGCCACTCTATATGCACTATGTTAGATATGCACATGGGTAGATATCCAAGTTTTAACTTTACATACATATTAAAATGCCTTTTCTTGTACTTCATTCTATTATCACTTTTCTCTTCAAGAGAATTCAGTGTTCTGAAATTTCAGTGTTTCCTAAAACAGCCTTTATGCACTGTGCAGGAAAGTTTGCTAGAAATAGACATGATGATGTGAAACTCACCCAGGGCGGGAGGCAAATCTGTAAGATCAGACGCTACATCTCAGCAAATAAGAAACTGTTGGCTGGAGAGTTTCTTTCCTAAAGTCTGCCTTTGCAGAAGGGTTGCTGGACAAGCTTGCAGCTGCTTCAGTAGCATGTGTCTAATACACAGACTGTTCCACAGGCAAACAGAAGAGTTCCTCCTCCTTATAACTGATTCAATTTATAATGGAAAAACAATCTCCCTAGACTTTCAGGCACTATTTAATTCTCTCCAAGAATGTAGTAGAAGGGCAAGAAGCTGATCTGACTAGGGCGATCATTGTACCCTGGCACCTAAGAGCCTCTGCTCTCCTAAGCACTTCTAGCACGATCCTGGTCAAATCATGCAGGCTATCCTGGGGTACCTTTGAGCCTGAGAGCAGCAGCAGCATTCCACAGAGCAGTGGGACCACAAGACTTACAAACTGGCAGGATCTTCACCATGGGAAATATCCATACCACTAGGAAGCCAATTATTGTGTGCATCTCTGCTGGAACAGATCTGTAATTAAGAGCCTTTGTCAGTGCAGTTCCTCCTCTCCCTCAGTTGCTTCTTTCAAACTCATGGCTCAGTCCCTATAGGTGTGCTGAATCAACTCTTTGTGGTCCAGTGCTGCAAGCGGGGTCACAGACCCAAAGTACAATAAAAATACTCTTTTCTAGTTAGCTACTGACCTGATTGATGAGATGCCCCAAGAATGACTATGGTGTCCTGAATTTGGGGACTTTGTTCAGTGACATTGGCTCTGTTCCCAAGGCTGGAAACTCCACAGTGTGGCACTACCAGCAAAGCCCCTAGGTGTTTGAATAATGCATTCAGACTGGTGCAAAACCATGGGAAGAAAGAAGAGTTCTGATCTGTGTTTTATATGCTCAAAGTCCATAAACATTCTTTACTTATTTAAATAGTAAAAGCGAGACAGTAGAATTCCTTCCAGGCTTTGCTTGTTACCTATTGAAAACATAAAGCTTTAAGATGGAGAGTTTATGCACAGGCTACTTATGTCTCCTTGATATAATTGATGATTCTTTATTTAAATAATAATGCAAATAAATCCTTGGGACAAATTAGGGAGTTTGAGATGTTTTCAATAATGTAATATTACAAAGATCAACATAAACTCTGCTACTGTCTGAGTAAATAGCAAGAGAGAGTCAGTATCATCAGATGCAGAACTGTAAACTCACATTTTGCTGTCCTTTGATCCCAACATGATTATTTGCTCTCAACATAAAGAAATTACTGAGGTGTGACCATGCTGTACAACTGTTTTCTGGGGTGAGAAGAATTGCAGTACGTGTAGGACATGGAACATGTGAGGAAAAGATAGGAATTCCGATAGCAGGGAGAAGAGATGGAAAAGAGGGCATGAAAGGCATGGGAAAGGAAGGCATGGGAAAGGAAGGCAAGGCAAACTGTGGCAAAAGGAATGTGAAAGTCTAAGAAGGAGGAAGATGCTAGCTGAAGGAAAGGAATAGAACATGATAGAGCAAATCATTCACCAGTAAGATTTTTAGCCAAGCAGGTGCATAACACAGAATCTAGTATTTTGGGGGCTTTGGGAATTAAAGTAATTTCTTTTCAGGAACAACTCCCCTCTATTCATTCCCTATGCTAGCTGCTGCTGAACACTAGAAAATGGCACTCCTATGCCAGACGATGAGCACTGCCAGCCTAGACAGGCACCCCACCTGGGACCAGGTACAGCCTTTAACAGGCCCAGCACAAGTGTCATCCAGCTCCTACCTGCTCCCAGAAAAGTTGGAAGATGATGCTCGTGGCAGAACTAAAATAAATCCAAGGAGGAAAAAGGCTAAAAGTCTCTGCCCTATAGGCACAAAAATATAAAATAAAATCAAGACAAATGAGCTGAACCTCTGTCAAAAGACAGGGGATGCCTGTCCCAAGGAAGCTCTGTACCCCACTGCCTATGCAGATGAGGTAAGCATGGCACACAGGTGTGAATCTGAACTGGGAAGGCAGCTCAGCTCCCATGCCTGATACAGCTGACTTTAGTGAATTCCGAAATAATTTCGGGGCCAAAAGCAGGGGGGTTGGGGGGGGAGAGGGGGGAGCACAGAGCCCTGAAAGAGCAGAGGGAGGGGAGACTTTTATCCTAAAGTCATTGTGAAGCCAAAGAGGGGTTTATCCTCCACAGCTAAATGAAAATGAAAAGGAAAAAAAAAAAAAGAAAAAAAATCCAGGATAGCAACATTGGAGAGACAAAGACTGTCATGGACCAGTGCGAGTTTGCAAAATTATATGTAAATGACCCCAGTTTTGACCATGGTGGCCCTCTGCTAATCCCAGAGAGAAAATCTACTTAGCAAAGGAAAGTTTTGTTTAATTTGGTTAACAAGGACCAAAATGCTGAATATACTTATAGTTTTAGGAAAATGCCATATCCTTAATGCTTCAGTGACAAAGCGGGATCACAAGAGCTTAAAGCACACAGAATAAAAGTCATGTAGCATTTTGTCCATATTCTGCACACAGTGCTGATAAAAATGAGTGTTGGACATGTGTTTTCATAATAGGCACCAGCCATTCCTGCTGCTGAATGTGTTTGGCTGAGTCCATATTGTTCCGTGTACACTGACCAAAAGAGAGGTTCCCTCTGGATTTACCATCCTAAAGGTGTCCCGGGGAAATGCGGGTGTTTTTCTCCCCTCCCTAGCTGAGTCCTCACCATCATCCCGCTGTGTGACCTTTTCCCCACTAATCTGGGATAGGAGCTTTTCCTGTATTTACAGGTTAAATGGAAGATACACATTCCACTTTTTACTCATTGTAATGAAGATCTTTTTGTCTGTCTTCGAATAAAAGGTCGGGTTGGTTTACAAATTGCGGGTCAGCCCATTCCGCGACCTGGGCAAACAGCCCAGGTCAAATCTCCTCAAAGCCTCCCCACCCAACTGGAATAAGTTAATTTACCCCTCGACGGCTCCAGCCCCGCCGGGTATGCCCGGGCTGCCCTGCTTCCAGAGGCTCTGGAGACACTCGAGGCGCTTGGTTCAGGCGGGGCTGGAGTTGCCCCGTCGGGAGGGAGCCGTGCCGCGGTTCCGCGCCGGCGGCGAGGCTGGAAGGACTCGCTCCGGGAGCTTCCACTGGTTTTATTCTCAGCGCCCCTCACCTCCGCAGCGGCCGCCTGCCCTCCCCGCCCTTCACCATTATTCATCCTCCTCTGAACAAGCCGTGCCGCAGAGAAATTCGCTGGCAAAGCACAGGGGAGACGCTGGTGCCGTTCGGACACGTGCCCCTGGAGCACCCCTCCATGGGGTTTTGCGGGATAACGGGGCACCCGCCACCTCAGGGGTACCCGGGACTCCCTCCCAGCTTCCTGGGACGGCCTGGGAGCAGAAGCCGGGCGGCACCGACCCCCGGCCCGTCACGACCTGCCCCGCCTGCCCGAAGCGCCGGCCGCGGCCGGGGCCTGCAGCAAGCTCCCTGGCCCTCGCTGACCACGTCCCGCTCGTGGGTTTTTTGCCCGGGGTGGATGCATGGGGAGACTCCCATCGCCACCCGAGGAAGCTCCCTCACGGAAACAAAAAGGTGCGACGGGGATAAACGTTTATTCTAAGGCATCACTTGTACAGGCACTGCACCCGGAGGTGGGAAGACGAGCAGGGTGGGCAGACGAGCGGGTTGGGGGCAGCTTCAGGCCCTTGGAGAGGGCGGGCGGGGGCAGATCTGGGCCCCCGAGGGCTCCTCGCCCTCCGGGACCCCCACGCAGCTCCCTGCCCCCGGCAAGCCTCCCCGTGCGCCCGGGTGCAACCCGCAGTGTCGGCGGTCATAAATAGGTGGTTTTCCAGACGGGACGAGTCTCTATAGCATGGAGGGGTGCTGGCCCGGGGGCAGCCCGAAGGCGTTGGAGTGGGAATGGCCGAGGAGATTGAGGTAGTGGCGGTCCAGCCCCTGCACGGATGAGAGGAAGGTGCTGCGCTGCTGGCCGGGGCTGGCGAGGGGTACGGCGGCGCTGGGCAAGTGGTAGGGCAGGGAGGGGCTGCGGGCGGCGCCGTGCCAGGGGAATGGCCCCCCCGAGGGCGGCTGGAGCACGCCCTCGGCGGGACTGTGGACATGCCCGGGGCACTCGGGCCCAGGATGCAGCTGGTAGGAAAAGTCCGGCTCCGGCAGGGAGCCCAGGGAGGTGAAAAGAGGCTCAGTAACGAAGCGTGCTTTGGACTGGAGAAAGGCCAGGATGCGGGCGTACTTGGTGTCTTTGGTCTCCATCCTCTCCACCGTCGTCAGGTAGTGGACCAGGTTCTTCATGCACTCGTGGTAGCCATAGTGGAAGTAATTGGCGAACTCGGAGAGCAGCTCTGCTGGAAAGGAAAGGGAAGGGAATCAAGCTCCTCAGGGTCTTGCCAGGAGAGGAGGGGGGAAAGCCGCCCCCACGCCGCGAGTGACCCGGCGGGGACGGCGGGAGGTCGCTCCCGCCCACCTACCCTTCTCCCGGCCGCGGGGAAAGTCCGCCGAGTGCAGGGCCCGCAGGTACTGCACCGTCATCTCCAGGATCTCCGCTTTCTCCAGCTTCCCCGAGCTCTGCAAGGAGCAGGGCAGGTGGGCATCACCTCTCCCCTGATCCTGCTCTGCGTTCCGCCGGGCCGCCCCCTAACCCCGCGGTATCGGGGGGATATCGCGGCGCACCGGGGAGAAGAGGGCGTAGGGGCTGCTCCCCCCCGCCTACCTGCTTGGCCAGAGCCATGGGCACCGTCTTCCCCAGCTCGGTGAGGCAGCGGTTGATGCGGTCCCTCCTCCGTTTCTCAATCACTTTGTGGGAAACCGGCGTCCTCTGCAAAACATACGGGGCGCGTTAGTGGGGGAGGAGAGAGCAGACGGATCCAGTCTCTCCGTGACAGCCGCCCCCGGTCCCGATCTCGACCCCTCCAAGGAAGCCAGTCCCCAGCCCCGCTCCGGGCAGCAGTGCCGGGCGCGACGCGGCCTCGGGAAGGATGATGCTCCGGCGACCGGTCTTCTCCGCGCCTCCCTGGTGGCTCCCCAACTGCGCGGACGGCCCTGGCAGGCCAGGCTTGTTTTTGTGAGGGAGGTGTGGTTGTTTTTTGTGGGGGGCTTTTCGAAGGGAAAGGCGGCGAAGGGCTCGGGGCCAGTCCCGCTTGGCGGCCCCGCAGACCCGTGCGCGCAAGGCGGGCGGCGACTCACCCTCCGCTCCTTGAGCTTGGAGGCCATGGTAGGCACTGCATCCCCTCTCTCTCCGGCCCCCTTATAAAGCCATCACTTCTTGGGGGGGACCCCGGGGGGCCTCCACGGGCCCGCTGATCCCATAGGATTAGGGGCGAGCGGCGCCGAGGGAATGTATGCATTAAAGATCAGGGTGGAAGGGGGCGAGGGGATGAGGGGCTTTTTTTCTTCTCTCTTCTTCCTTTCTCCCCCTCCTCGCCCCCGTCCACGCAGCCGGGGGCGGCCCAGCTGTGTCGCCCCACGTGGACCTCGGAGACACACGTGACTGTCCCACAATAGCGGCGGGGACGGGGATGCGGCGAGCGGGGCGCAGGGCGCGGTATCGCGCCCTGCGCCCCGCTCGCCGCATCCCCGTCCCCGTCCCCGCCGCCAGCCTGCAAATCCCCGGCACCCCCTACCCCTCCCCTTAGCCCCGGCGCTGACTGCATTTTAAAGCCTGTCCAGAGTCATTAAAGTAATTAAGTAAGCCCTTAATAGGCTGTTCCGCCCAGTTCAAGGGAGAACCCTTGGAGACGGAGTGGCCCCGTTTGTTCTCAGGCTTTTCTCACACGACTTGGTGACACGTCCATCTTTATAAGAGATGGCAGCGAGGATTTTTTTGTTTACACCGCTTTATGCGCCGGGGACACCCCGGCAGGTGTGGGACCGGGGGGCTGGCACACGATATCCCCCCCCACCCCCCCCCTTTTTTTTTTTTCCGTCGGCCCGGGGAGGCTCTCGCCAGCCTTTGGCACACGACGCTCCTTTTTTGTGTGGTGTGCGCGTCTGTGCGTTGTTGTTTTACCCCCCCTGCTCCCCCCCTCTCCTTTGGAGAGGCTCAATTTGTAGCCTATTATCCTATAGGAAAATGTCCCATTGAAAAGTATGAATAGTTTCATTGGGCCTAAATTTTAATAATGCGGGTCAAAGAAAAGAGGGGCAAATAAAGAGGGGATCGCAGCTGGTCCGAGAGTGCATTATTCGGTGTCACCTGCAAGCGGGATCGCCGACAGACCCCCTATTCATTTGCCTAATTTTGGTCAATTTAACAAACTTCAGGAGAAATTATTGTGGCATTGTTAAGGAGGGTAAAGCTTTCTGATCGAATTAACAGCATGTTTTGATCCGGTAAATGTCATTAAAAAGAAAGAAACAATCGCGTTTAAAGGGGGGCTCCGAGTTAAACGCGCCAAGTGGAGACGCCGGAGCGCAAAGCTCACAAAGGGAGCAAGTAACTGCCACAGGGGAACTTTTGTACGCTCACATTGCTGAGGTTTTTTACACAAAAAGGCATTATTTCATACTTGAATACGTTTAATCCAACAATTGTCTATTTTCTGCAAACATATTTTCACAGCATTGTTAGCTTTCCTCTCCGCGGCCCTCCGCCCGGGCAGCCGCGCTCCTCGCCTGGCGAGCGCACCGAGCCCCCGGCCCGCCCCGCACAGCCCCGCACC
>VZRX01014916.1:217667-267687 GCA_013398075.1 Notiomystis cincta
CCCCGGCGCTGCCGCAGGGCGCCGCCACCCCCGAGGGCGAGGGAAGACCCGAGAACGACCGGGCCGGCGGCGAGGCCGCCCGGCGTCTGGCTCTGCTCTCCCGGTCGACGCCACCGAGCCCCGGGCAGGGCTGCGGAAACGGCGATATCCCCGCCATGTGAGCTCGGGGAGTTACTCTCTCGGAAACTCCCACGTCCTCTCCCGTATTTCGGGTTTTTCCACCCTTTTCCCTTTGCGGTTTAAAATGGGGAAACCATCCCCACCGCATGTCCCCGGGTGAGCACGACGGGTGGCACGGTCGCTCTCGCCCGTTAGTTTCCCCAGAAGCGGACGGAGGACGGGCGCGGTGCCGGCCCTCACCCCATAGCCCCGCGCTGGTCCCCACCTCTCCGGGCCGGCCGGGAGGGCCGAACGACTCCGCGGGAGGAGGCAGCGGTCGCCCCGGGGCGCGTCTACCCCGGTCGGCGGGACGGAGTGGGCAAGGCCGGCTGCCCGCCCGGGCACCCCTGCGTGCCGTGCCGCCGGCCGTATTATTCTTCCAGGAGCCTTGTAGGTTTCGGTATATTCATTCTCGTACAATGGGATTAAACACTAACCGTTATCATCCAAATTAACTAAACTCTGAATAGCAAATGCGGGGGCTTTTTTTTTTTTCCTCCTCTTTTTGCTCCACTGGCGGAGATGGAGTTGATCCTCTTACTGTGTGTTAACCGCCAGCTGCAGGCACCTGCGAGGCAACTTCTTACACGAGGGAAGTTGTTTATTTGCTCGCTGGCTGTTCCCTCGTTGGTTCCCCGGCGGGCCGGGCTGCGGGGTGCGCGGGGTGGCCGTGGCATCCTCGCGTGTACCGCCGCCTCGTCCTCCGAGGGCTTCGGCGGGGCTGAAGCCAGAGGGAGATCACCGGACACTGCCGAGGTCGGACTGTCACCCTCGTAGGGAAGCCAGGAGAAGGCGGGTTTAAGTACTTTTTACCTTTTAATTTCCCTCCAGCGCCTGNGCGCCCCGAGCGAGCGGCCCTGCCCGCCGCCCCGGTGCGCTGCCGGGGAGCGCACGGATGCCGCGTCTCAGCGGCGTGTGGCCCCTCTTCCGTGGGCACTGGCGCTGCCGAATCTGCCCAGACATGGGCTCTGACAGGGAAGTGGAGATCCGATGGGAGGTGTCAAGTTGCTTTGAATGGGCATCTAGGTTTGCCTTTTTGTGAAAACGCATCGTCTTCCCTCTGTTTCTTCACCGCCTTTTCTTTTTTGACTCTTATATAACGTTGAGGTTACATGCAATTACTTCACCAAGTAATTGAAACTGTGGATATTAATGCTTGAAAATCACTGTCACTGCGTGCAAGCAAGAAATCAGCTAAGTGGTCTCCCATGGAAAGAGTTGTCCATGCAACTGGTGAATCAAGTGCAAAGTAAAGTGTCCCAGTGTGGCTAGGGCTGGGGTTGGCCCTGCCTGCATGGTTCAGTCCCATACTGGAGGTCCTGCTGTGTAATGTGGAGAGGCATTCACACTCCTGGACAGTCTCATGGCTGCTGGGAATGGGACAACCTACAAGGTGTAAAAGGTCCTACTTGTAGAAGTGATAGCTTTATTTCTTGACAGTCCTGGATCTGCAAAGAAGCAGTGATCTCTTCACTCAAGAGGCATTTTGTTGAGGAGCTTAACCCTCAACTGTACATAGACCACGTAGTGATCATCACATAGTGCAGCTTTTGCTGTAGGTTACTTTACCCTTGCACTCTCAGTGAGGCTAGGTTAGGTTAGCAAGTTTCCAGTCTTTTCATAGCTCCTAATGTGCTCTGCCTCTGTGTATGAGGCTGCTTGGTCCACCCCTTGTTCCTCAGCTGCAGAGGTATTCCTTACCTCAGTGCTACTGTTGGTTCCAGCTACAGTCCATGTCTTCCTTCCTAGTGGAAGGACCATGCTCCTCTGTTTGCTCACCTGCCACGAATAGTGGCATCAGCAGGGGGGAGGTGATAACATGATAGGTCTTGGGACTCCATCCCAATA
This sequence comes from Notiomystis cincta, assembly GCA_013398075.1. Lineage (NCBI taxonomy): Eukaryota > Metazoa > Chordata > Aves > Passeriformes > Notiomystidae > Notiomystis > Notiomystis cincta. The sequence goes on from VZRX01014916.1 coordinate 219,675, forward strand.
TGGTCCTTCTCAGAAGGAACCATGCTTGGAACCATGAGTTTCTTATATTGTTGAGTAGATTCAGAGTGCTCTCCTCAAAATCCTAGAGTTCTCTAGGAGGCGCTGTTTGTGCTTCAGAAAATGATGTTCTTCGCATTCCATGAGACTACAGTAACAACCATGAGCTAAACTTCGACCCTAAAACTCTAAAATTTTGATCTTTATCATAGGAAGTTGTCAAGTATCTCTGTGGTGGAAGACAGGACTTCCAGGTCAGTAATGCTCCTGAGTGCTGCTATCTGCTTGTCATATTCCCCCTCTGAGGAGGCACAGTTCACTATAAGTATGTTTTGTGGTGTAATTTCAGTATAACATACTCTGGTCTTCATGATTAAAAGCCTTTCAGGAATGTAAACTCTGATATGGACTGCTTTTAGATTACTCTTTGTATGAACTTTTTAAAGTACAGATTGCTTAAAAGTCATTCTCATATGTTCCTGTAATTCGTGATATCTCCTTTGTTGACTTTTTTCCCAGATATAACATTTTAAGCTTATGTTTAGATTTATATGTAGTATAGCTAATGTATTCAGAATTACATAGTGTAGAATGTTTCACTGATTAAAATCAGGTGTAGTTTTATAAGTTATAGCCATTTACAGGGGCTGATTTACATTGACAGAAGACCTGATACAGCTTTTGTCCATCAAATATGTACATATGGCAAGATTTAAGACTGTCTGCTGTGTGTTTGTACCAGGTGAGTCCCCTAAGACAGTGGATAGATGTTTGCAGTTTTCCCAATGACAGCCATCTTCTCAGCCACGTCACTATTGAGACAGAATATGCTGCTCTTTAAATGACAGCCTGTCATTTAGCACAGAGTGCTAAATTTGTGCTAAAATTGATTTCAGTGGGATTTAGGTAATCATGAATCACCGGGGAGGTGTACATTAGATTGCTTGTCACCAAGGTATTTCTAAATAGCTAAATTGCTAGATTAGTGACTGTCTGGCATGAATAAAGGCTGAAAGGTTCAGAAAGTACAAGGACTTTTTCTGCAGTGACATGTCTAATGCTGAAAAATGTCTAACCCTTCCTCTCCAGTCTTAGTAAAAACTAAAACCAAACAAAAGTATGAACTTTTGCTCAGCATGGCTTCACAGAGAGGAAGTTATGCTTTATCCACCCAGTAATCTTTTATGATGAAGTGTTTGGCTTGGTGGATAAGGAAAGAGCATTGGATACACTGAAGAAGAGAAGGCTTCAGGGTGACTTCATCACAGCTTTTCAGTACCCAAAAAGAACATACCAGAAAGCTGAGGAGGGACTTTTTACAAGGGCACGTAGTGACAGTACAAGGGGTAGTGGCTTTAAACTGAAATAAAGTAGGTTTAGATTAGTTATTTGAAATAACTTCACTGGAACACTGGGCACTGGAACAGGCTGCCCAGAGAACTTGTGGATGTCTCATCCCTGGAAGTGTTCAAGGCTGGATTGGATGAGGCTCTGAGCAACCTGGTCTAGTGGGAGGTGTCCCTGCCCACAGCAGGAGGGTTAGAATGAGATGATCTTTAAGATCTCTTCCAACCCAAGCTATTCTCTGATCCTGTGATACTGTTTTTGATGTTGTCTCCTGTAACATCTCATGAAATTCAGCAAAGGGAAACGCAAAGTCCTGCACCTGGGAAGAAACAACCCCCTGCACCAGTACATGCTGGGGGGCTGACTGAATGGAAAGCTGCTCTGTGGAGAGGGACCTGGGGGTCCTCATGGACATCAAACTGAACATGAGCCAGCAGTGTGTCCTTGTGGCCAAGAAGGCCAATGGTATCCTGGGGTGCATTGAGAGGATTATTGCCAACAAGCTGTGGGAGGTGACCTTGCCCCTCTACTCAGCACTGGGGGTGTCCACGTCTGGAGCTGTGAGTCCAGTTCTGGGCTCTCTAGTACAAGACAGAGATGGCCATACTGAGAGGACTCCAGCAAAGGGCCACAGGGTGATTAGGGGATTGGAGCACCTCCTGTAGGAGGAGAGGCTGAAGGGGTGGAGACTGCTCAGCATAAAGAAGAAAAGGCTCAGGAAAAGCTTACCAGTGTGTTCAAATATCTGAAGAAGGGTGTAAAGAAGTTGGAGCCGGGCTCTTTTCAGTGGTTCTCAGTCATGGGAACAGAAGCAATGTGCACAAATAGAAACACAGGAGTTTCTGTCTATAATAGGAAACAACTCTTCCACTGTGAGGATGGTTAATCACTGAAACAAGTTGCCCACAGAGGTTGTGGGGTCTGGAGGTGGTCCTGGGCAACTGACTCTAGGTGGCCATGCTTGAGCACGAAGGTTGGACCAGATGACCTCCAGAGATGTCTGCCAACCTCAACCTTATCATCGTTCTGTGCACTTCCTGTGTGAACATTCAGTTTTGGTGTAATTCAGCCCCACTTTGGTTTGGCATAGAAGAAATGTATTTTAATTTTTTCTTACTCTACCGAGCAGATTGAGCTCTTTTACTCTGTTCTCAACAGGACAATTCATTTAGATTCAGGGTTTCTACACCTGTGTCAAGCAGAATAAATGGGAGGGAAGCACAGTCTTTCTGTTAATTGTACTTCACCACGTGTTGCATTGCAACTCGGCCCATTAAAGGCTCATTAACATCCATTATACTTATGACTGCTTTGTAAACAATGCTAATTCAATAGGACTTCAGAGCTTAATTCCCTCTAATGTCCTTTGTAACTCCTAGCCATGACTTTCTTTCTAGCTGAAGTGGAAAAGGGGGCCCTGTGAGAGATTTTTGGACTCTGCAAAGCCTATTAATTTCATAATGTCATAGTTCAAGCATCTTATTATTATGAACCCTCAGTACTGAGCTTGTTGAGTGGACTAGGGACTTCTTTTCAGCAAAGCAGTATTCTTTGGTTCAATCCAGCTTTGCTCTGGTCTCCCAGAGATTGAGTGGACCAAACACTAGTCCCTGCTACACTGGCTTCCAGAGAATTATTTCTGAAAGGTGCTTTTATTGTTAGCTCAGAGAGTTAGGATGCTGCACCAGGCACAGTCTGTGCCAAGCTTAGTGGGTTTAAGGTTCCTCTGTAGAACAGTGAGGTGATATCAATGGTGCTGGCTTTTGTGAGGTTAACACAGTGTTGGCACATGGCAAGCAGCATAAGCCTACTATCTCAGAGACTTTGTGAAGGCAGAGAATATAAAGTTTACACTGTGAAATAAAAAAGGGGAGCTCATGCTTCAGGGTTCCTGCAGAGTTTATTTGTCTTCTAGGCAAGGACTGCAGCCCCAACCATTTACCATTTGCAGCTTCACTACTGCTGGGCAGTTGGGGGAGCCAGCTGGGAAAAGGTGAGTTTCAAGAGTTAAAGGCTTTCTGTTGCTGTCTACGTTCTTGTTCTGTGAAAGTCTTGCCCTTATCACTGAGCACTGAAAAGAGTTCTGCTTCTGGAAAGTTTATGTTCTTCTTCAAGTTCTTTGTCTGGAACACTGCCAGTAGCCCGTGCCTGTTTCTGAACTCATAGCCCAAAGTCAATCCAAAAGATTATGATAACATGTGAAGATCCCACAAATTCCTCAAAAGTAAGTGTGAAATTTGCTTGCATGTCCTGGCTTTAAAATGATCACTTCTTGCATAAGTACACCTTTGGTGATAGCAAAGTGAGAGCTCTTCTGCTAGACAAAAGAAACATGACTATTAAATGCAAACACTTTCTTTAAAAGCTGTCAAAGTTTGCTAGGTAAACATCATCCCCTGTTCACCCTGGTTTTTGATTCTTTCTTAGTGCACATCTATCTAATATCAGAGGGAGAGTAGCAGAGCCCTGCTCATGCTTTGTAGGGACGTTCTTCTGCCAAAACTGGATATATCTGACGGATAGCAGATAGTGACCAAACACTTCTGCAACAACTCTCCCTTTCTGGGTAAAATTAAGAGTATATTGAAACCCCAGCATTCGTAAGTCATGAGCCAAGCCCCCAAACTCTCACAATAAATGAAAAGTCAGGAACTTAAAATTGTCAGCAATAATAACAAGCCATCAGAAGGTTGGTTATTTCAGTGGTTTTCCATGTGTGGTTTTTCCTTCTTCAGCTTTTATGACTCAAGTTCTCAAGCATTCTGCATAACCATTAGAATAGAAAAGTAATTTTTATGAAATCCTTAGATCCTGAAGCAGAAGTGTAAACCACCAAATACAATTAGAGTTTCTGAATGAAAACATGGTTTTAGGAATACTAGAAAGGGTATGAGTGCAAGATATGGGGCTACCCATTTTTCATTTCACCTGGCACATTCTTTAAACTAATTATATCAGGCAGGGAAGAAGTACCCATGTCCCCTGTAGCTTTAATGCCATGTCCATTTTGATGGAGAGCTATTTTACATGTCATGAGAGTGTATAATCACCTTGTGCATGGTCTGAGGTCCCATTCTTCCTTCACATTCACATCCCACCCTCTTGATGGCACAGATAGGAGTGTGTCTGAGCACCCAGCCTGTTGTGGTGCTTTGAACATTAGTTATCACTTTTTATAATAAATTTGGTTTGGATATGGGATAGGGAAAATAAAACATGAAAGTATCAGTGCCAGAAAGAAGAATTGGGAAGAGTTTCTCAGTGACAAGCATTGGAATCACTTACTCTGTTCTACTGATCTGGCATGTTTCATCCAATATATGTATGTACATGAAAATATTATATAAATGGCAGTGATATAAAAAGCACTAACTTCTGCACTGTTGTCTTATATGCCTATGTGAAGATTCATATAAAATGCAGATTGGAGTGTCACTGTGCCCCATGGCACATGTGGCTGACAATCTAGGAGGGAGTGGAGAATAAGTCCCACAGTCTGGTTCTGGCTTTACAAGGTGGAAACATCCAAATTCTTCTTCCACAGCCCACCTGTGGTGCTGAAGACAGGCACCATTAGATACAGAAACAGCACAGCCTGTATTACTTGTCACCACGGACTTTAAAAAAATAGCTTAATGTCGAACAGTGCTAACACTTGTGGCAAACAGGCAGGCTTTTCTTCCAACACATGAGCATCGTCACCGGCGAGGCTGCTCAGCTCCCTCTTCCCGTGCGGAAACCTACACAGTTTTCCAGTTTTAGTCGAAAACTGTGGGAACATTAGGGGTTGGCTACTGCCCTCTAGTGATCGTCACCTGCGCCTGAGCTTTCGAACTCGCTTTTTATTTTCTAATCAAATTGCTAAAAATAAACTTGGTGTGTGATCAGATGCATGAAATTCGGTATTATGAAACAGTGCCTGATTCATCAGATCTCAGAATTTACACCAGATGATGAAATGTTCCTAGCATGGACCCCAGCTGATACAGCTCTAAAAATACAGTTAATGAAATTCAAGCATGCTGTGTTAGATGCTTATATTATCACCTAAGTTAAATATTTCCCAATTCTTAAGAAACTGATATACTTTGGTTTGACTAAGCTTATTGAGAGAATTTTTCCCTAAATAAAAACATTGCTGCATTTTAAATACAGCCTTTCAGTAATAAGCAAGTCACCATTCTTTCAAAAAAACCTTCAACACAACAAAACAATGATATTGGAAACTTCATAGAATATAAATTATTGGAAAGTAGAATATTTGGTTCAAGCCATTATTTAGCTGAATTTGTGAGTAGCACTAGAGACCTCTCTCCCTTTTTCTTTTTTTTTTTCTCTCTGTGCTAAAATAATCAAATATCCGCTAGTTAAGAAGTAGGATGTGTGTTTGTTTGCTCTATTTATTGATGCAAAATGCTCAGTTCCCCCATTAAGTTTTCATCAAGTGTTACCTGATGGAAGGGCTGTTCGAGCAGAATTTTGCTGCTGGCATTACAGGGCAGCTTTGAGGGTTTATTTGACTTTTTTTTTCCTTTTTTTTTTTTTTTTTTTTTTTTTTTTTTTTTTTGCATATTAGTTTGGCTAGGATCTAATTTAAAGCAGCTTAAGGCTATTTTTGCCCTAAACGCAGGACTGTCATTTAAAGCCTCCTGTCTCATTAAGTCCAGTACCCAGCTGTGTTGCTCACTGATGACCATCAACAACCACGGGTTAGGGACAGCTGGATTGCTCTGCAGGTAGAACGGCTACAATTACAAGATCCTCAGAGTGACAAGTGTGTTGATTTAATTGTCCTGTGTATGAAACACACCGGGCAAGGGAGTCACCTTTACTTTTATCCTGCAAGAGTAATTGAGTGGTTCACAGCTCTGACTTGATTTCAGCAACACAATTTAGGGAAATGAATGTGCTTAAGTTCTCTCCAGAGTCACACAGACTGCTCCAAGGATTTGAGTCTTTACACATATGAACAGTGCAGCTTATTGGTTCTACCATGCCTTTTGTACTCTTGTTTCTAGGCCCATGGACACTGCTTACCATCATCTGTAGGTACAATGTCTTCTCATTTCATCCCTTATCCTTCAGACTTATGTAGGACAAAGGTTACAAAAGTTCTTGGCATCTGCCATATCATGTAGGAGGAAAGCAGCATCAGCAGAGAGTCTCTTGTGTAATCTACTGATATTTTTGGAGATATGTTTGGGTAATAAAATGTTGCTTTGTCTGCTGATCAGACTGCCTCCTATATAGTAAAATTTGTCTGTTGTAAAAAAATGTCTGTAAGGCAGCTTTATAAAATGAACCTTACATAGGCATGAGAATAATTTACAAAGCCCAGATTTCTGTGACTTATAAGGAAAGGTTCTGGAGCAAATAGAAAGCAAATTATCTTTAATTAACATGGGATTGTCAGAGAACAGTGATTCATCTATCAGCTGAGGGCAGGGGAAGGTTAAAAAAAAAGTGTGGAAAAAAATTATGAGTTAGAGGAGAACGTGTTTCAGATCCTGAATCACCTCTGCATGAACCATGTTGATAGCTACTCTGCTTCTTGATGATTGTTCCAAATTCAGCAATCACTTGTCTTGAAGTTAAATTGAATGGTCCTAAAAATAGCTTGATACTGGAGATGCCAATTTTTCCAGTAATTTCCCTAAAATGTCAGCAGAATTATTGACTATGAGAAACAATGCTCTATCTTCATCTTCATGGGAAGATGACATTTGTCTGCTGCAATACAGTGCTTTGGAAAACAGCATCCTCTCAATTCCTATGGTTTTCAATGTGTCCTAGATACATCTTTGAAGATAACCCCATTTATGGCTGACAGCTGCAGAGGTAGGAAAGCCTTGTGTCCCCTCAGCTGGTAGTTGGGCCTTTCAAAAAGATGAACAGGGATCTCACCAGGTGCTTTGCTAACAGAGCAGATTTTTCCAGGTAGTGGGGTAAACCAGAAACTTTAGGGTAGCTTCAGGTTCTCTAAAAACTGGCTGAACCTGAGTCAGGCTGTTTCTTTCCCCCTGGTCTCCTGAAAACCTCTTTCCCCTGCTGCTGTATACATCTGTGCAGAAGAAACCCACTAAGAGTCTAATGACACTAATGACTCTTATCAGAGTCATACTGATTCCAGCAAAAGCCAGGAATCTGGAAAGACTTGATTTCCACTAAAATCAGCCTACAGCAATGTCTTTTGGTACTAGATACAGAGGAATATCTTAAGTATCTTTAGGAGTGCAGCATTTGAAATGTGAAAATCCTGATCATCTCGTATGGTTTGTTGCTCCAGGTGCATCAGTCAACCTGCAGTAAGCATGATCTGAAAAAACCAGAAAGTCCATAGGAGGATTGTCCCAAACCTTTGAAAACCAGCAGCTCAATGAAGCAACAGACTGTGCTGCTGTTTGAGCACATCCCACACTGTTGTTTCTGTGGAGGCAGATGTTTGGTGTACAAGTCAAACATACACAACTAACTACAGCACAGAAGCACAGAATGTCCTGAGTTGGAAGGGAGCCACAAGGATGAGCAAGTCCAGCTCCTGATATTGCCTAAGACACTGCAAGAGTCACACTAGATGCCTCTTGAGAGGCACTGAGAGTGCTTGTCCAAACACTTCTTGAGCTCTGTCAGGTTTGGTGCTGTGACCACATCCCTGGGAAGCCTGTTCCAGTGCCTGACTACTCTTTGGGTAAAGACTGTTTTCCTCATAACCAACCTAAGCTTCCCCTGACACAGCATCAGGCCATTCCTTTGGGTCCTGTCACTGGTCACCACAGAGAAGAGATCAGTCCCTGACCCTGCCCTTTCCCTCACAAGGATGTTGAAGACCACAATGAGGTCTCCCTTCAGTCTCCTCTTCCCCAGGCTGAACAGACCAGGTGACCTCAGCCACTCCTCACAGAGCTTTCCCTCAAGGCCCTTCTCCATCTCCCTTGCCCTCCCTTGGATGCTCTCTAATAGCTTTATATCCTTCTTACATTGTGGTGCCCAAAAATGCACAAAGCACTCAAGATGAGGCAGCCCTGGCTCAGAGCAGAGCAGGACAATCCCCTCCCCTGCCCAGCTGGCCATGCTGTGCCTGATGTGCAGGGACACAGTTGACCCTCCTGGCTGCCAGGGCACTGCTGACTCCTGTTCAACTTGCCATTGACCAGGACCCCCAGGTCCCTTTCCACAGCACTGCTTTCCAGCATTCTCATTCTCCAGTCTGTATGTTCAGGGTTTCCCCATCCCAGGTGCAGAATCCTGTACTTTTCCTTGTTGAACTTCATGCACTTGGTGATTTCCCAGCTCTCTAATTGGTCAAGGTCTCTCTGCAGGGCCTCTCTGCCTCTGAGGGAGTCACCAGCTCCCCAGTTTAGTATTATCAGCAAATTTGGACTACGTTTCTGTCTCATGTTCAAGTTGTTTATGAAGATAGTGAACTGGTCCTAAAATGGAGCCCTGTGGAACCCCATTACTGACTGGGGTCAGTATATGTGCTGTCATCTAAAGCCACACAGTGGAAGAAGAAAAAGAATTCCTCCCAGGGAACAGCATCTTAGTAACTTTCTCCAGTGTTATAACTGGCCTTGTCCCTTTGGAGATGGCGGTCTGCAGAGTCCAATCTTTCTTCAGGCTGTCCTCAGGTGGTCTTCCCTCTGCCCTGCTCCTGGTTGCCAACATGCACCTCCTGGGAAGAGAAAACCCTATACATATTAGCAAGTGATTAAAAATTGACTTTAATCCCTGCACCTGAATCATCACAGGTTATCCTATCTGTCTAGTTTGATAACTGGCAATCCCACGTGAAGAAACTCATGTGGGGACAGAGTCCTGTCACAGCAGATCAGACTTAAGGGGCTGGGCTGAGTTGCACAAGGGAGGCCCAGGGAAGCTGCCAGCAGCTCACCCCATTGCTCTGCTCAGCTAACTGAATAACAAGGGAGGAGGATGATGAGAGATAAAAATTAAAGCTGGAGGAGTAACTGGTGTTTAAACATTGAAAGCTTTTCTCTGGTGTCTGCTGCTCAGCCTGCATAAAGTTGTTTGTATGCAAATGGTAAACTTGCCCATGCTAACTGCTGCTCAGGTTCTCTTAGCACAAAGCCCCAGTCTGAGGAAACTACCAAAACAGTGCAGATCAGCAGGAAGGAAATACAACATTTTATTAATGAGGCATCCAGGAGAATTTCGACAACCATTTTATCGATGAAGTAAATAATGTTGAGCACCACTGACATATACATAGGATATCCAGGGCTGGTGGATAAGAGATAGACTGGGAAGACAGATCATCAAGTTTCTCATGAAGATTATTTTCCCAGAATTTTTCTGTCATCTTCCATTCTTTTTCTGTTCTCTCTTTTGTGCTTTGGAACCCATTCCTCCACTATCCATCCGCTTACATGTGGCCAGGATGTACAGTCAGTCTTCTGCATATTGCTATTTCTTCTTGCTAGTGTTTTTGGGGAGGTGGAAGCCACAGCCTCTCCCATTTGTGCTGGACCTGTGATGAAAAACACATAGGAAGCATGTATTTGCATGACAATTTGGAATGAAGACTGTCCAAAGATGATCTCATAGAAACAGCTTATTAATTCAGCACCTTTGCAGGTTGTTTTTACTTAGAGTATGTTATGCTTTATCTATCTGAAAGAACTGAGTTTGAAATAATTACAGGAAAACGAGTAGATGTCTTGCTATGATGGTACTCAAGAGCAAATGTGCAGTGAGGAGCACTGGCAAGCAGCACACACAGCACTGCAAGAGATGCATTTCAGTGCATTTGCTGTATAACACACAAGCACTACTTGTGGCTTTAATGTTGTTCTTAATACTGTTAAACTAAACAGATTTACATAAAATCAGAAGAGTCACGTGAAGTGATATTGATATGTTCTACCTTTTTGAGATATTTCTGTGGCATGCATCAGCCAATTGTTCTCATAACACTTCAAACTGGCTTGAAAGCTAAAAGCACTAATGAATTTGGAAGTGATATTAGGAGAATGCAGGGCTTTTTTTTTTCCCTTTTGCTACCTCCATCTTTTAAAAAAGTATCTTGATTTAAAATGTCTTATTAGCCAGATGGGTCACTGCAGGATGGGTAGACTCTCAAGAAATATGTTGATGAACTGATAGACTGATGAACACTAAGGGGCTGTTTAATATTAATTTTAGATTACCACCAAGGTAAGAAATCTGAGCTGTCCTCTTGACCATCATGACAGGAATGGAGGACAGGAGAAGTTGCTCAAGGATGTATATGAAAGGCTGGATGGACACAACTGTTGCTGATGGCACATGGAACAAGACTGTTTAATTCTAAATTACAAGTGTGCTATTTTTATTAAGCAATGATTTTCATCCACAGTTTTGTAAGTCTCTGCATTGCAAGTTCTGTTACTTGGATCCTCACCTAACCTTGGCCTATAGGTATTTTCCTTTTTATTGAAAAACACAAATTACAGCTTTTCATTACACTATATGTGTAGACTGCATACACTGACCAAGTCATTCTGCTCCTGATGTCAGCACTGGAGCCTTTAGGCACTGGAGCCTTTAGGCACTGGAGCCTTTAGTTTCTGGTCTTTATTTCTGGTCTTTCTTCCTCTCTCCGTGTGCGCTGGCCTTGCTACCGCTGGCATCTCAAACCATTCCCATCTGCTGCAGCAGGGGTTTTAGGACTCTGGTCAGGGCAGTCACTTTTGCAGTGTGTTTGTGGTACTGCCACATTATTCCTTTAGACTTTCTCCGTTTGGCCATGCTGCCTGGGTGCTCTCAGCTGTCTGCAGGGCAGTGCTGAGGCTCTGTGCTGATACTGCAGGCACTGACTGCTCAGTGCAGGGCAATGAGCAGGAGGGGGAAAGGGGCCATGGCTACTCTCACTCTTGGTCTTGGGTGTTCTCTTTCAGACCAAAACTAATTTTATTTCACAACTGCTGGGCCTTTTAACTCCAAAACAGTCCATGTGAAACTATTGGAGTAATTCCATTAACACCAGAGGGCTTTAAATTATGTCCCTGATGGCACTGGAAGCTTCTATTTTCACTTGTTAACAGTTTCAGCCTACTTAATATTTTTCTTTAAACTTGCATGTTCATCTTGTTAATTTTCTAAACATGGAGTTAAAACACTGAAGTGTCAGTACATACTTTCTGTGTTAATGATGCTACTGATTTTTGCACTGAATATTTATTTCCATGAAAAATACCTCTTTATTTTTTGACAGGTAGTGTCTGAAGAAGTCTGTGGTTTTTCAGATACGTGTGGAATCAAAAGATTTAATTCAACTCTGCTGTATTGCTTCTGAACTCAGTGAATTTACATTAGGGTTAAATTTGAACAAACCTTTCCAGGCAACTGTCAATCTGCTATGGTTTTTAATCTCACTGTTAAAAAATGTCTAAAATAGGTTTTGGGGATCTGTTTGGTTAAGAGAGAGAGATTTCTTCTTTATTCACAAATACCAAATACATAAAAGAGTGCTTGAGCTGCAAAAATGTCTTGGAATGCTGATGTTCAAGCACAAGCAATTTTCAGATGGGTGCCAGGATAAGAAAGATCTGAAAGGAAATGAAAAGCCCCAGAATGTATCCCATGCAGCAGGACACAGTGCAGGGAGCCCACAGCTAGCACTAGCAAAGCCTTTGGAATTCAAGAAAAAAAAAAAAAAAGAAAAAAAAAGCAGCTTTCAATCAGTTTTTTGATAGACTCTCTTTACTGGAAGCTGAGACACACCTTTTTCATTCAAAGCACTTTCTTATGTGCCATTGTTGTGTTATCAAAGTGATAAAGCGTGGCCTCAGGCAAAAAAGTTAAAGGGAGAAGGAGAAAGACATTAAAAGAAAATTTAGGAAGAAAACCAGACTAATTTTCTTGATTTGATCTATTATACTAAGGCATAATCTTTCAAAGAAGATGCATTAAATGTCCTGGGCAGAAAGCTCAGGGGAGCTCTGTAGGGAATTTTCCAACCCTGGTAAAAGGGAGAAATAAATTGCTTAATAAGCTGTTCTCCATTTGTAATCCTTATTACATTTCACCCTAATCACTGAGCATTAACAGCAGTGGCTGTGATAGCAGAAGTCATACATTTTTTCAGATCAGACACTTTTCCCTCTTTTTCTAAGAACTTAATTTTCCAGTACTATTTTGGGATTTTGGGGATCTTTTTTTAGCAGTGTAAATTTTAGTTTCCAGAAGCACAGAAGCAGATTTTGTAATAAACTTGCTGAAGGCAAATTGCTGGTTCTCAGTATCAATGAGATGCACTGTCAAGAAGTTTAAGATTTTTAGAAATTTAAAGGGCCAGATAAGCTCAGGTACTTTAAGTATTTTGCTAAATAAGATTGTGTTGAAGACTGCCTCTTTTCCAGTGGAATTTGTACTCTTCAATCAGTGTGAAAGGTTTGTCAACGGAGTGCTTAACCCAATAAGCAAACAGCCAAATATCTAAATAAGCTCTTACTAAGGGTGTGTTTTTCCTGTGGTTCTCGGAAAACAACATGCATGAAAGGTGATACAATTTGAACTCCAAACATGCTGTGAAGATTGGCAAACAACCCAGGGCATCTCTCACAGACTGAGGAAAGCTCTTCCAACAGATAAAGGTTTGTTGCAGCAATACTAGGTTTAGATTAAACAGTGGATTTGAGATTTTCTACTCTTTGACCTAATTTTTATTATCTTTTTGGTAGAAAGTAGTGTTTTCTCTATCTGACCTTTTTGGCAGCTGCATTTGGAAATGAGCCTTGAGCCTCACCCCAGGTATCTCACTGGAGGAATGGAGACCTGACCCTTCAGTTAACCACAGGGATGTCCTGTGCAATGCTTGAGATAACACATATCCCTCAAACCAACGCCCAGAGTTGAGGTACTTCTATACCGTAGCCCGGTGGTTACTCTTGCCAGGCACATAGGAGACCTGGTTACCTTCCTTCTGCCACCAATGCACCCATGCTGGCTTTCCCTTGGGAGGCTTTTCCCATGGTTTTAATTTGTTTTCTCTGTTGGGGCTGTTTGCTTCTACAGCACCATCAATGTTGTTTTCCAGATGAGACATTTAATTGAGGTTTTGTAAGTTCTGAAAAGTTATCATTCATCTTTTTCCAATGCAAGGAATTATCCTCCTGAAGCCTTCAAATGGAACCTGGGTTAAACCTGAGGCTTCTTCTTTAGATCTCTAATAAGGTCACAAAAATACTTGTCTGGCTATCCCACGCTAGGATGTTTGACAGTTTTCTTCAGGATTTGGTCCATGGTACATCTGCAGTTCACAGTCCGTGAGAGACCAAACAGTGTGTATTTGACTTGGACTGACATGTCAGGTCAGCTCCAGAATTTGCCCTTCACCAGTCTTTCATTCTGCATGTTATACAGTCTTGCAGCCTAAATCACAAATCATCCATTTGGGGATTAAAAAAGTCAACATTTTTCAAAGGATCAGGGTAAGAGGGAGACCCTTTCAGCAACAGGTTGGCATGATAAGAGCAGGGCAATGCTGACATATATCTCTGGAGATATTTAAAGTCCACATGGATGTGATCCTGTGCAGCCTGCTCTGAGTGAACCTGCGTTGGCAAAGGGGTTGGATGAAATGATCTCCAAAGATCCCTCCTAACCCCAGCCATTGTGTGATTCTGTGATGAAGTTTAGAAAAAACTTTGGTGCTGGGTGTCTTTCCAGAGTATTCTCTGATTTCATGTGGACTTTGGCACTGCTGTCCTTCATGACTTTGATTCACATCTGCTTTCATCTGCTGCTTCAGATTCTCATCTGTGCTCATAGTATTGGAGTACTGCCATAGGTCAGTGTGATGGCTGTGCCTTTCTTTGGCCAGCAAATTCTCTTTGCTTTGTCCCAAGTTAATTCTGAATCTCCCTGTATTATTTTGCTAAACACTTCTTGTACCAAATATGAATTATCACTCTTGTTAGAGGTTCACCAAGATTCTTAGTCACAGATCTGCTTGCTGTTTCCCCTTTCTTTTTGTACTTCAAACTATACTGCTTACATGTCTCAACTTTATGAGGAACCTTACTCTTTATTCTTTTTTACAATGTTTCACAGTTGACTCCATTTTCTATGCTCAGCTGGAAGCTCCTACCAACTAGTTTTGAGCTGCCTGTTACTAGGAATCAGGCTGATTTCTGCTTGTTTTCCTTTTTGCTGAGACTCAGGGCTTGTGGGTGAAACATAGGTTGTCTTCTCCAAGATGATTCTCCTGGTTTCTTTTCCTGAGTTCAGTAAACATTAAGAGTTGTGACTCTGATGCAGATCTGTCTTTTGCTGTCTGAGCTCTACCTGTGTAGCACTAGGACTAATTTTACAGCAGTTTTATAAAGGTCTGTTTCCCTGCAAGCGTTCCTTGGGGAACTTGCTGTTCCCCTCCCACTCTGCACATGAATATGATGGGCAGCTCAGTGAGGACTGGAGAAAAGACAAAAGGAGTGATGGCTTAAGAGGAATTGAGCTATGGAGGAGGTGTGGCTGGACTGATGTATTTTGTTTGGTAACAAGATGACCTGACCAGCCCCTGGAAGATGCTGATGAAACTGGTAGATGTTTTTAGTGGGACAGCATATTTTATTCAGGAGGAACCCAAGGAGCAAACCTGGATTATTTTGACAAGTCAGTGGTGAAAAATAATATTGATCCACCTACAATCATACCTCCTTATTCTGTTTCTCTTATGCTTCAGATAGTTCTTTTCCCTTTTGTGGATGTGATAGGAAAGAATAATAACCCAAAATGTAAATGTAACATCTTAGGAACTACTTGAGGTGGGATGCCTAGAAATATTGCCACTGAATTTTCTGACAAATATTTCCATTGAATTATGCCTTTCAGCTAGAGACTCCTTGGTAAGAAAGGTGTGGTGAACCTCAGACCGGTTTGTTTACTTGATTTGAAAGTAGCTTTTAAGCTCGGTACTTAATCCTCTCCTGTTACTCAAGAAACTGTCACAGAGATTTGGAGTTTCAGCTGAATCATTGCCATGATTGAGTCTGTCTGCACCTCATATTTTAGATAAAATAGAAACATCTAAAGGTGCAATTTTTACTAAAAAGTATTTAAATGTAATAAAGCATTTTAAAAACAAATGGGTATTTGTACACCTTAAATGTGTGTAAGAAAAAACCTGTTTAACAATGCCATCATGATATGGTGCTAAAAGAGCTTTGGGGCACCTCTCCCTGCATACTTGCCTGCAAAAGTGTGAATCTCTGTTTTGTATGGAATGGCAGCATTGTTTACAGAGTTTTTTTCAAATAACAGAAGACAAATAATCTTTACAAGCAGGTATGATGTATTTCAAAAGGATAATTGAGTTAAAATGTATAAATTGGCACGGTGTGCACAGCTTTCATCATCAGTACACTGAGAACATTTTATGACTTGGGAAAAAGGCTGTTAGAAAGATTTGAATGGGACCAAAGTGTCACTTTAGCTGCCAGACAGTTGCACAGGAGCTCCTTCAGTCTTTGACCAGGTTGTGCAAATCCAGTCTAATCTGGTAAACCTTTACATATACGGGTCCACCTATAAAATACAGCACATGTAATCATGTTTATGTGGGCTCTGGGCCAACAGGGAGAAGTATGGGTGAGTTAGCATGTTGAAATGCAGATGTGAATATTAATATGCAAGATCACTAATTTTTTTTTTTAGTTTATTTCATTAAAAACTCTGCTCACTGTATGTTGGGAGACTGAAGGGATTTTGTTTGTTGTTTGTTGGTTTTTTATGTAGAATCGCTTGGCAGACATACTGTACAGGTCGTACAATTATTGTGAAAATGAGAGTTGCCTTTTGTAACCTCCTCCCTTCTTTATTAGGTTATCTCTTGCCTCAGTGATCCTCTCCCTAATGAATTCTAATTCTCTGTACCAATGGGAGCCGTTTGATCTTATTTTGTCCCCTCAGGGCACCTCAGCATATGTGAATGGTTAACTCTGATCTCAGATAACTGGTTGCATTCTTTCAGGAAGCCCAAGCCAGTGACATTATTTTAACCTTTTACCTACTTAACTTTTCCCTAACAACTACAGTTCCCTCTGCCGTACCTACCTTGCACGCCAGCAAAAGGCTCAGGTATTCACAGCAGATACATAACACATAATACATAACACATGCAAAGGATGTATGCTTGCAACTTGCAAAATACTATCATTCTTCTTCATGTTATTGTTCAGTTTTTACTGCTCAAGGAACTGCAGAGATGACCATTTTAAATATTTTTGCAGTTGGAATTGTGCATGTTGCTCCAACATGCAGTGTCACAACGGGGTTGGCAAAGACAGCCTGAAAGCGAGCATGGGCCCAAATTGCTACAACAGGCTGATGAAATGCTGTGGAAAAAGCAGTGTTGCAAGTCAGGGAGAGGTGAGCAACAGGCACGAGGCTGGGAGTGTGGAGAGTCCAGACTCCAGGAAACCCAGTCTGCTGGAGCCTCAGAAGGTGCAGAGGTCATACAGCCAGCCTCCATGAGGGAAGCTGCCTCTTCCCAAGGGTCACCATGGTGCTGGTGACCCTGAGGAAAGAGCCCAGCTCAGCCTAGCTGTGCAGATGTAATGTGAGCTACAAGGTCAGGATGCACCTTAGATGTATTTTGCTGCTTGGTGTGTTTAAAACACAGCTTGCACCCATGCCAAGGTTCATGGACCCGACCTTGTTGGCTCACAGAAACTCTGCCGGGGCTGGCGGATGGTCACGGGAAGGGCACCTGGACTATCTCGGCTGCAGCACACGTAGATCAAAGGAATTTGGCCGTAGGGTTTGCAGGGACGTTCCCCAAGAAATCTGCCTGCACAACTCTGTGCAGAAGCAGTTCTTGGGCAAATAGCCCAAGACTGTGCTTTGATGAGGCACCCTGACGCCAGGGTGTGCAGGGTGCAGGGTGGGGCAGGACGTGAAGAGGTAGAGGGCCATTCAGTTATCTGCAGTGGCATTCTTGTGGCAATGGCATCAGGAATGTTTGTGGAAAGTAATATTAAAATCTGTGCTTTTGTTCAGCACTGGAAATCAGGAGAAGATAATGCATTATCCAGACTAAGGCAGTTGCTTGCAAACTAAAGTTTTACTAACAGCAATATTTGGGTTTGTAAGAATGTGAAAAAGAGGAAACACAAAAGTAATTTTGGCTTATTTTTTTTAATTTCCCCTCTTCTTTTTTTTTTTTTCCCTGAAACATCCCACAGATCTCCATTGGTTAAGAAAAAAAACCCAAAGAAATGTTCCGTTTTATTTTCTGTTTATTTTAAAATTAAATTTGGGTTGAAAGAACAATCTGAAATGACAGGCTGAACTTTTGTACTGAAAATGTCAAAAGGAAAAAAGAAAATGTAGTGGTGAGTAAATAGTGAGGTGGAAGCCTGAAACTGTTGATATTGATATAAATTTATGGCTAGTTTTGGGCTGTGGGAAAAAACACAGTGACCTACAGACCATGGGTTTGAAATCTCTGTGTACTGGGCCAGGGATTAAAACAATAATTGTTCAGACACAATTATTTTCAGTATGAAGGCTATTGTCTTCAATAGCCATTCTGCTTATTCATCTTGAGATTTCTGTGCAGTGCTCTCCTTTTCCCCCACTTTGCCTGAGGACCAGTAAGACAGTTGAGTAAAATAGATACTTAGAAACAAAATAGGAGGGAAAAAAATAGAGTTGTCCAGTATGGAAATGTTCTGCCATAGGTGTCTGAATTGTTGTTATTGATTACTAGAGCATAGAAGGTTGCCCTTGGACTGGGTGCTAATAGGTTCTGAGCAAACAAATATTCCCATCCTGAGGAGCTCGGCCTGGGTCAAAGGCTAAAGGCATTTTGATAGGATAGGAGGAAACCGAGAAGCTGAAGTACAGCCTGATAGATGACGATGCCAGCAGACCTCTTCTAATGGTCTTCCTGAAGGCCTTCTTAGTGAAGTAGGGCTTTAAAAAACCATTAAGATGGAAGGAAAGCATGGAAGCACCATGAGAAGGCTGTGAATAAGGGTGGATGTCAGTAGCTGGGAGAGGCTTTTAGCTTTACACTGGAGGGAAGAATGGCAGGCTAGGTCCAGGGAGAGGGGAAGGAATGGGCACAGGTGTGAGCTACATCCATCTCTCAGATAGGGTCACCAGTGTGCCGAGGAGTTAAAGAGCAGTGGAATAGGGAGAAAATGCTTTTAAGGATGTAGGGGAGCAGCTGGTCCTGTGCCAAACAGGTGTTGGAAATAAATCCAGGAATATGATCCCCAGTTGATATTGGGCCCCAGTACAAGAGGAGCAGGTATGTTTGAGGCGCTTCTCAGAACTGCTTGTTTGCCCAAGGAAGAGCTCTGGAGAAGAACTGCATTTATAGCTAATGGTTCACCTTTGGATTATTTTGAGGGAAGCACTGATGCTTGCTTGGAAAGGATGCTGGGGTATTTGTTCAGGAACTGAATGTTCTTTATACTCTCTTGCTCATGATAAAAGCTCTGGCTGACAGATGTTGTCTGCTTGGTTTCTGTAGGGTTTTTTGGGGGTGTGATTGCAGTGGGAATGTTGGAGTTTTTTTGTTTGTTTTGTTCTGTTGTAGTAGCAGTGGCATTTATTGTCCTAGGCAGGAAGCAAGACAACTCCTGTGAACATGAAAAAATTCTAATCTGGTGAAATGGGAGGATAAAAGGAGTTGTGGGAAAATGAATATGGTCAATTTTTCCACAGATTAAATCAGCAGCATCTTGTGCAAAGAGAACTGGTGGAAGGGTGTAATGTTAGAGGCAGGAGCCAAACTGTGATGGGGGGATGGTGTTTCTGGAAGAGGACGGAACACTGTTGTGATAAGGAAGACCATCCTTCTTACAGGATTTCTCTCAGAGATGATCTGTAATATCAATCCAGGTGACAGGTATTGATGAACTAGTAGGAGAAATTGTAATGGATGAAAATGGGAATAAACTGTAGAAGAGGATATGGAATGGTGAGAAATCGTACTATGCTAATGGATAAGAGAAGGTGAAGCCAAGAAGGAAGAGCCAAAGCATAATGATTCCTTGCAAACCACATCTCACAGGATGGAGTGTCTTGGGGAAAAGCTTAGGGAGCTGGTGGCCAAAGAACAGCTATATACTAAATGAGGAATTGGAGGTGAAAGGTTTGCAAAAAACATCTTAATTCAAGACCCTTCTTTTGAACGGAAGTAAAAAGGGCTGTGAATTACATGAAGTTGTGATGATGATAAAACATACAACTAGGGGATGGAATGGTTCCTTGAGCAGAAAATGGAATTGCTGTGGATAAATGTGACAAATTGAGAAAACAGAGGAAGAAAAGTCATGAATCAGAAGGCTGATGGAAAATAGATAGGTGAAGTTCAGGTAATAACATGGCAGAGAAGAGACTGTACAAGGTTGCATGAGAATGATAGAGATAGTGGAAATTGGAAGCAGCAGCAATACAGCAGGGACCACCCACCTCCTTAAGTTCGTTCTCCTCCCTTTCTTGGGTTTGATCGAAGATGAGAAGGATGAGAAAAATTAGATACTGTACTGGATTGACAGGTCAGGGTATATTTGCCTTTGTAAGTCTATTCTGCAGTGCTTGAAGGCAGAAGCCTTGAGTTTGATTAGGCATCCCTTTCTTGACTCACTTTCAAATACAGTGATTGTCTTTCAGCCAAAGTGGGTGGGGTTTTGGCATAATTTGGGATCACTTTGAACTTTAACTGCAAACAAAACAATGTCTGGTTTCCATTGACCTCACAATTCATGGGATAGTTTCACTTACTCTTAAGTTATTCCTGCTCACTTTTGAATCATAAACAGAACAGATATTTTCTTTTTGTCTTTCTGAAACCATTCTCTTGTGATTGTTTGGAGAATAAAATAAGAATCTAGGTGCTAGCTGTGAGATAAAGCATATCTGTGGTGACATGTAAGAGAGCCCTAGTGTTGAGAACACATACATGTTACACTCAGCTTCCTTTGGAACCAATGTAAACAAGTAAGCTTTTGTAGTGAGTGAGAATTAATTTTGCAAGAATACCCATGTAACCATTCCATAAACCAACTTAACAATGCAAAAAAGATGCAGAGAATGATAATAGCCAGAAGTTCCTTGCCCTTCTCTTTCCCAATTTCTCTTGAGATAAAATCTGATTTAATAAAATAGTATCTGCAAATATATAACAGCTCAACAGCAGTTCTTCCTCTGAGCAAATACTTTGCTGTGGTGTATGTGATGCCAGCCCAAGTGTTCTTAAACTTTTAATAATATCCTCACAGGAAGTTGTACAGATTTGTCAAATGAAACCAACTTGAAAACTATTGTAGTCTAATTAATTTGAATTCTCAGTGCAGACAAACTCTCAGTTTCCATGGAGTGACATGTCTGCACCATACTCTGTCAAAATGCTCTGAGAGTGGTGAGTATAAATACATGTAAGCATAAAATTAATGTCATGCCTAATCATCTACAAAGCTAATCAATAAATCAGGGAACATGATCTCCAGTTGAAGGTCAGACAAAATACTTTGTCCATTTCTGTGGACTCTGACACCAGTTCATGGGACTACCTTATCACTCTTATGTAGGTATGCACAGTAGACCACAGTAGTCTGCAAAGAAGGACTTGCTTGTTACTTGAGTTTAGAGTAAGGGGAACCTGAGTGTTTTGGTCAGGAGTTCTGAGATAACCCTGGGTCTCAAGGTCATACCCAAATTTCTCTGTCTTCACCTATGTTAAACTACTTGGTAGCATCTAAATCTGGCATTAGATGCAAGCAAACTTGACAGTTGCCCAAAAGTAGACAAACACAAGTAGAAAAATGATGTCCTGACAAAGGAGTTGGGGTGGAAACAACACACCCAGTTGTTTTCCACTTCTCTTCTCCCCAGGTCAGCAGTACCATATATATGTATTTTGAAGGTGATGGGGAGAGGAACAAAAATAAGCTGAATACTGGGGCATTTATGTATGCAAAGAACTGAACTAGACTATAGCCTTCTGTTCCTCCGATCAGGGGGCTCACATAGCTCTAGTACCATGAACTTCTCTGAGGGGCAGACATGTCTGTCAGAGCCCTTTTGCCACCACTGTTCAGTTGAATTTTGACCTCTCCAAAGGGGAGAGCAAAGCCTGCTATTCTGCTTCATCCTTGGAGCAAGCATGGTTCAACTTTGCCTAGACTGCTGAGAAGTGCTGAGCATGCAGGTCCGACCCTGTGCGATTGGTACAACGGGGCTGCCAGAGCAAAGTCAAATCTCTGGCTACACAAAAGAAGGAAACAGAAACCTTTGGACTTGGAACAGTGGACTTCAGCACTGTTACTTTGGGGTAATAGACTACAGAACTAAGCTGGCAGAAAATCCATGACAACCTTAGTTAGCAGAGCTTAGAGGAAATAAACCATGCTTTGAGAGGCATTGAGGCATTTGAGAATGTTTGCAATGCCTTATTCTGCATGTTTCAAAAGTCAGTCAAGGCATTTAAATGAAATATTTGTGTTCTGAAGATATTCAGGATCAAAAAGAAGTCATGAAGTAGTAAAATACCTTCATAAACAAAATATTCCTAGGTGGTATGCAATGTAATATAAAAACATCACTCTGTGTAACATAAAGGTTTTCAACAGCTGACCATCTTCAGAAATCTAGCATTCTTTTTGCAAGAGAAAGCATCCCTCTCAACACAAACAGGACAATGGGAACAATGTAAACAAATTTCATGACAGCAATAGATCAGGAATAGAGGCAATTTCATCTACTCCCCTGAGCATGTTATAACAGTGCACGCAGGATGAGAAAGTTCATGTCTTTGGAAGTGGTCCATGCTTCATTTTATCTACCATTAGTCGATCACTTCCATCCACTGATAAATCTGTGCCACCCTAATGCAGAGTCAGAAGAGTCAGGTATCCCATGGCAGCTGAGCTCTGCTAGACTACAGAGTGGTGTGGCCACATCACCCTTTTCACTCCTTTCCTGGAGCTGAAGGCAGAAGAATTTGAAAAATCTACATAATGGATTTCATGACCTGGATGGAGTATGGGATATACATGCATAAGATCTACGGATTCTGATGATTCTATAACAAGACAAAATGACCTATATATAAAACATATAGTCAAATAAGAAGTATGCTGGAGTGGTTCCATTAAGAAGTCTCCTCAGAGCCTGTAAGATGGTTCTTTGAGATCAGGGCTCTCTGTAGGTAAGAGTACCCTGCCTGGGTAGTAGGAGAAGGATCATTGAGAGGCTTAGGGTCTTGGAGGCATAACTTGTTCCTCATCCAGCTCTTTTAGAGCTGTCTTATCCTTTCTGCAGGCTCTCTTCTCCCTGATGGCTAAGGGGACAAGGTGAGATCCAAGAGCTGACAGATGTAAACCGCTTCTGTGAGCCAAGGTTGTCAGACTTTGACTGCCACGGCTTGACAAGCAGATGCTCAGCTGCTGTGAAGTAACTACATTTGGGGTTACAATGGACTCTCTTCAGTACTCAAAAGCCATGAGGGCCTGTGTGATCGCTTCAGTATTTCTGTACTAGCTGCAAGTGATCCAAGAGACAGCTGTGTAAAACTGTAATTGTGAAATTGCCCATGAGTTGCTAAGTACAGACTGGCACACACAAAAGGCTTCAAAGCAATGCATAAATATGTCTCAGTCATGTTTAAGCTTTGGTGAGTAAAACTGCTATGTTCCCTACCATGTCTGTGCATGACAATTTTCAGAGCCTCCAAGCTCAGAACAAGAATAACTTAGCGGCAAACGGTCTATCCATGTTAATTTGAAATTATTTGCTTTACACCTCTTGGTCTAAAAGCTGTATTTTGGTCATGTAAGTTACACTAAGAAATCTTTCAATTAAGTACATTTTCTAGAACAAATGGATATTAGAACACTTGTGAGGAAGGGGGGAAAGAGTGGCTTACTTGCAATTCAGACTTAAGATTCAGTTCAAATTGTTGGTGGTTCTGTGGGAGGGAGAAAGGGAAAGGGTGTGTGTGAGAGAGGCTTGATGAGATTTGTATTCAAATCAGGTAACAGCCCTGGTGGCAGCGCCCTGTGTCAGTGACCAAGGCTTTCCACAGGCTCTGGGGAAAACGTGCACACCAGTTCAGCGTGGCTCAGGCAGACTAAAGCTGCTGTGCCAGGAGCAGCAGAGCATGGATCAACTGAGGACAGACAGCTGCATTTTTCACCCAGTGCACTGGAGCAGTTGACATGGAGTCCATGACATCCATGCTCTGATGCCAGTGTGACAGAGGTGACCTGAGCTAGCCCAAAACCTGCCAGCACAGTGTTAACTTCTCACAATTTCTCAGAGAAATTTGACTTAGCAAACTTGAGGTTTCTACCATCTGATACAAGATAATTTTTGATTGAATAGCTGGAGTTGTGAAACTCAGTTTATTGTTGTGAAACCACTACAATATCTATACAGTCTAATATTTAGGGTGGTGACAAGCTGGTCTTACGAAAACCTTTTGAATACTCTGTATGGAAACAAATATGGGATCAGTGCAGAGCAAGTGTTCTTGCAACTGCTGAGGCTGCTTCTCCACTGCATTCAGTCTTGCTGGGCACAAAGGGCAGATGCCCAGCTACGTGCAGGCCTGGGCAGGGATGGAGAGCTCTCTTTGTGTGTCCCAGGAACCAAGATGTCTAAATATTCTTCAGGGATTGTTTTACAGCTGTGCAGGCTCTGCTTTTTAATTGCCTGTGGTCTCCAGGATTAGACCCTGGACTGTGTTCTGGCTGACTTCAGTGAGAGCATGACCACAGTAATTCACAAGAGCAGCAGCCCTGGAGAGCTCCCTGTGCCACAGCCACAAGAGCAGTAGAGTTCTACGTCACCTGGATTTTACATAAGAATCTGTGCTGCACTGACTGTATGGAAACCTACGTGTCAGATAAGAGTATGTGATGATTGAAAGGCTGCCGTGCAGGCAGACAGGAAAAAGCAGGTAGAGCCTCTTTGTTACACCTGAATTTACTCTCTTTTTAGGAGCCAAAAGGTTTAAATTACATCTAATACTGGCAAATAACTTATTTTAAATGGCAGTCACGTCTGTCACCTGTAGTATATGAAAGAAGCATAGCTCACTCAAATGGCAAATCAGTATGATTTTGAATTAAATATTGAGCAGTTTTATCAAAAATAAAGTCCAAGAGTATGTAAGAGGTGTGGAGTGTATGTGGTGTGTGGGGTGTGCTTGTATGCATAGACATTCCTGTGCTGGGGATGGAGAGGACAGCAAGGAGCAGGGAGGGGTAGGCTTGATTGGATGTGAATAATGGGCTTGATTTCCAGGCTTTTCATCATGAAGCCTCTTCCAGACTGAAAACTTTCCTGTTCTTCCTGTCTTAAAGCAGATTTCATGGCAAAACAATTCCAGGACTTTGGCTGTCATCCAAACATACTTGGAGCTGTAGTATTTTAACTGATCGGCAGGCTCCTTTAATTTTTTCTGTCATGCTGCCAAGATCTTGCTGTATGAAGATAATCCCCAGTTCAGCTTTACCATCTGAAATTACTTTTCCTTAGGAAGCAGTGTTGTAGGAAAAGTTGTGTTTGGCCTAAGTGAATCTGGGATATTTCAAAAGACTGCTAATGGATATTACAGAAACCTAATTCTGATTTTGTATATATTTCAGCTATCTTTAGGTATGACCCTTAATAGGAGTTTAACAAATTGATAATAATAAGTTCTAAAAATAGTGGGTGACTGATACTTACATAAATTTCTGTAGGCAGTGGGTAGGGAGACTCTTCCTTGTATCTTCAAAAAGTCTTGTTTATTAAATCATAGATTATTATACACCTTCATTGTAGGCAATGCTAATGAGAGTTTGTGGGAAGAAAAGTCATCTGATGACAAACAATGTGAAATGAAGTTGCAAATTGTACTGTCACTACTTAACATTTTGATTCAGACTGCATGAGTCTTGAATTGTTTTCTGTTTAAGGGCGAGATCCTTAAGCCTTTATTCAAAAAAAGTAACCTGACTGCAGGCAACAGGATTGCTCCTCAAAAGATATATTACCTGCAAGGGCATGATGCACATACCCTGAAATTACAGCAGATTAGTTGGATGGTAATGTATTGGAGAGTAAATTTTGAAGTTATACAGGTCTTCTTAATTTGTTTTTGGATTCATTAGGCTTAGTTCCCTTGTTCTTCATCATTAAATGCAGGGAGGAGACAGCGTGGTGAGCACAGCCTGGCAGGGCTGGGTGCTGGGGACTGTGCCTATGGACTGTACAAGCTTGGACCACCCTGACAGCCCGACAACACTGGGCAAATGTTAGATGTTTGCAGAGAAAACAGAAAATTTCCAATCTTTTTCTTTCTTTTTTTTTTTTTTTTTTTGAATGGGTGATGGTGGGAGGGGAGCTCATTTCACTAAAACAAACAATAGTATAAAAGGATTTGAAATCACTTGATGCATGACTTATTCTGGGTGTGGATTTTACCCCCTCCTCTAAATACACTGCTCAGAATCTCAGTGAGCTTTTGTGTCTATTTTGCTCACTGGTTATTTTGCAAGGCCTGGGGCTTTGGCTGTCAATGTATGTTGCAGAAACCAACAATAATTGAGCAGTCACAGTGATCTTTATTACAGGCATGTAAATTTTGACAACTACTCTATTGTATAAGTCCCTGCATAGTTTCTGTCCTTTTCAATGACTGGCTATGGGGAGACTGCATTGCCTTCAACAGGGTGGCTGTATTTTTTGAAAAGCAGTAAAATTGAATTATGTTCATGTCCAAAATTCCTTTGGGCTATCTTTGTTACAGTCCTAGGGTAATTGTGTGTTTGCACTAATGTTTCCTGATGGACTGTACCAAAATGGCCTTATAAATGGAATTTGGATGTTTGGAAGGTACAGCTTTTTTTTTCTTTTCCTTTTTTTTTTTTTCCTCATCTGGCCATAACTGTGTCATATTCAAAAAAGGACTGCTGGCTTTCCAATAACAGCAAGGTTCCCACTGTGCACACTGAACAGGGTAACATTTCAGTGCTTACTTTTTAGCAGTGTTGTTACTTTGCAGATTTTTGTAAACAGTGAGTATCAAGTATGTGAGGAAATGCCAACAGTGGCATTGTAGTAACTTGGGGGAATTTTTACTACCTCTGAAGAATAAAGATTTTTAGTTCATGATCTTCTTTTTATTTATTAGAAAGTTTCTATGTTTTTAGAAAAATAATACTTCTGTTCAAACTGAACACGACTCCTATTCTGCTTGTGAGAAAACCGGCTCAGGAAGCACCACTGCATGTATAAACTAAGTTTACTTACTTTTACTTCACATCCTGTGGGGCTGTGTTTGGCTTCCTTCCCATTTTCTTGCCCATCCTCCCCCTGTGTTTTTCAGGTAAATGTTGAATCTGACACATTTTTCCCTGTTGTTCCACTTATTATCTCTGCTGTTCCTACAGTGTGCAGCCTAATAAAGTCTCAGGCCTGTTTCTGCTGTTTAGGAATCCTCAAATCAGTAGTTGAACAAATGTTCAGGGAATGCCATGTAAGATCTGGAGAACCTCTTATCATACCAGTGATCTCTGAGTTTTCGTCCATCTGCAAGTCCTTTTACTGCTGTTTTCACCTTGGCTTTATATGGTCTCCACTACATCTTCTTGCAGCACAAAGTGTTGCTTTTAGTGGGTCACTAAAGGAAAACCACACTGCTTATTTAACTCTGACTCCTTCTATAATTTACTCTCCCTCAAACTCCAGAAAATCTTCATGCTGACCAAGAGGTTTGTCCATAGTGAATCAGTGTAGGATGGAGGCTTTATCCTGGAAAGAGTCAAGGTATTCAAATGACCTTAAATTCTTTAAAAAACAAATCAGCACAAGTGACATCCCCACATATACCATAAAAGTAGTTTATGGAAGGACAAAAATACATGCCAATTCTGAAAGTTCCCCAGCAGTGTGCATGCAGAAAGCAAAAAAGAGAGTTTCTTCCCATCCTCAGATAAACTTTGACCCAATTTGGGCTAATCTTGGGAAGGGCAAGTGCTGCCAAAAGCTGCTGGGGAGCTTCAAGAGGAAAAGGACACAGAAGAGCTTTGTGTGACAGTCCAATGTAAGTCAAAGCTTAGTCACATATTAGTTTAGCATTGATGACATTAGCCACTCTATATTCAGCCTCAGTCTCATTTCTTCAGGTGTTTTATTGTTATGGAAGGTTTTTAAGGGAGAAAGATATGATAAAACATCAACTTCAACACATAATTATGCTTAAAGTAACCAAAAATACACAGAGCATAATTTTCTGTCCTACCATAGCTTTTGTCTGAGCATGGATATTGTAGACCTTTTTCTTGACCGTTAGAAGAACAAATCTTTTTTTGTTTCCTTTTGTTATGATTATCATACAGAGGTGATTAAGCATGTTTTGTGTTCTGACTCCAGATACACTGCAGGAATACTGGAGCATTACAGAGGGTACAAAGCACCAAAAATCATTTTAGAAATAAGATGGAAATAATTTGGTCTCAATGCTGATTTATTTCCCTTCCTACTAAAGTAGGGAAAACCCTACAAGGGTTAAGTTCATGATGTTGTTGTGCACTTGAATGTGAGATCTGCTAGATTTGATGCTGTGGACAGTAGGATTCAAGTTGCAGTGTTCCTGCATAATTTCTGAGGATGTCTGCAAGTGGAGAAATTCAGGAATTTGCAGAGCTGTGAGCAAGAGCCTAAAAAAAGTGAGTGCTATGGTTGGAACAGGAAGAACTAGTTTTTATTGACACCTATTGCAATCATCTTAGATACTGAATACATTTTATACAATTAAAAAGCTCAAAACTGTCAATTACAAAGTAAATTAGAGTACTGACATTCTGCTTTGAAAAATGTTTTGTCGCTTTTTATGTTCTTTAAGAAAAATACTTGATATTGAGAAATGTGTAAAAGAGAACATACATAGAATGGGTGGGGGTTTTCTCTTTTTTTAACTACTACTCAAGAAGTGACTTTAGCACTAAAGGAGTTACGAAAACTTCAGCTGCAGCAGTTCCATCCTGAGTGGAGCAGCACAGCCAAATCTGGTGAAGGAGTGTGTTGCCAGGGCACTTAATAACCAGGGCAGACATGGCAAGATTCCCTGTTTTTCTGGGTGAAATAAACCATGCCAATTCTTTCGAGACATTGTGTTGTCACCATGGGCCTTACCAAACTGTGTAGATATGGGATTTTATCTTTTGCCACCTTTCCCTGAATTACATCAGAGAAGTTTTGCAAGTTATATTTGACCTGTTTAATTCAAAATAAAAGTAAAGATCTTTGTTTTTTCACGTTTATTCTCTAATGAGTACACAGTAGAGTAACAGAAAACAAACACATACTTTTATCTTGCCACTTTTCATTGAAGTCTTAGTAGTAGGCATAGAGGGAGAAGCATTTTGGGGGTTAGCTCTTATTCTTGATATTAATTTTCCTGTATGGGCAAATCAGTGCACTTCTCTTTGCCCTTCTTTCTCAATCTGTGAAATGGAGATACTTCTGCTCTGAGATTTGAGATGGCTGGGCAGTGCCATTGTGGTCTAAATCCCAGAGCAGTTTCAGAAACCTGAAGGAATCAGCATCACTGTGACTTAGCTGGGAACAGTCCTGGTTTGGTCTAGGTATGTGTCAGCAGAAAAATTGACCTCAGGAGGGTAAGTCTGAAACTGTGACTTTTCTACTAGTGATGATAATGCTGTGAAATGCAAGGAAAGATCTGCGCTGTTGAAGGAGACGTGCTTTGGGTGCAGTCAAAGATGTGTCTTGTGGTTTCTTCTGTGGTAGCTGTAGGTCTGGAAGGAAATTAGGAAATGTGGTTGTGAAAGAACAAAATATGTTGACCAGAGCACTGGGAGATAGTTACCCTCTCTCCTAGAGGATAACAGGAATCGACTGTTTTCTTTTATGATTGGAAGTAGGATACATTCTATTTCAAAGAGACTTCTTGAAAGGCTGGCTCTGTTAGTTAGAGCAATCTCTCCTCAGTCACACTCCAGCTTCCCCTCTGGGCAGCCCTGTAAATTGTCCATGGTTTGTTTATGGTCTCACCACCTCCTCTTTATGGCTTGGAGAATATGCTCAGAGGAAGAATGGCAGGCAGTACCTGCACTGTGGGAAATTGTCTTTCTGCCCCATTGGAGGCTCTTAAGCCCCTGTACTGTTGGTCTTGTTCCTCTCTGCTTTGAAGGGAACAGAATGACTTCAGGTTATAACACAGATTGTATTTTGGTTGTTTGGTTGGGTTTTTTCCAAAACTACCCGAGCAGCAAAAAGAGATCACCCAAAATCTCTACAGAGATTTAATGCACTGTAGAGCTCTTGTCTAATTTGACATGTTACCTGAAAAGTAAAATCCCAGAGAATACTGATTGGAGTGGCAGGAGACTGGTGTCCTCACAAGTCCTTGTTTCTCCATTCCCCATGCAGGCCCTGCAATGACTCTGTGCCAGAGCTTTTGCTGCATTGCTGCTGGCTGATATACTCTTATGTCTCTCTGAGTGGTGTTTGGGGTAGGAAGGAGTCATCAGGGAACTGATGCATACAAAGAGTAAAATCATAGTGGAAAATGGTCACCTTTCAATTTTACGCCATTAGGATTTGCAGGATCCCATTAATCACAGTCGTCTGGCTGCTCAGCCCCCAGGAAGTTTCTTAACATACCAGAAACTTGTGCTGACATAGAATGGGTCAGGACTTCCTCTTCTCTCTGACTGCATCACATGTGTAAGAGGCTGATGACCCGTTGCACCATGCAGTGGAAGCAGATGGCTTTCCTGGAAGTGACTGTTGCAGATCTGTCTCTGAAAGTCAGTCCCAGAGATACTCCTGTGTTGCACCTCTGTGCTGATCTGGAGTAGGAAGGGAACTAAGGATCTTTTTTTGGGGTGTTACTACTCCCTTTCCTATGTTTGGATTTCTGCTTAGAGCAGGGAAAAAAAAAAGGTGATGCCAAGTTTGTGGGTTGTCTTCTTGAAGCTGGGGAGTGTTGATCATGCTGATGCTGTGCCTGTAAGAAGAGCTGTGTGTGGGAAGGAAGGCTGGGGTATGTGCTGGGGTATATGCTGGGGTGAGCTGACTGCCATTTCTAGGGGACAGCAAGCAAGAAAACTACTGCCAGGAGTGAGGAAGTTTATGCCTTGGGATAGATGACAAAGAGAGGAAGACTGGAGCAGGGAACCCTTGGTGTAGAAACAATATTTGTGATCACTGATCAATCATAGCACCTTGGAGTAAGGGAGCAAAAAGCTCTCTGTTGACAAAGAGCCTGACTGGAAAAATGTGTGCAGGCTCCACAGTCAAGTGGTTCATGCTCACAGGCATGATGGGGCTCAGGAGAAAGCCAGACTATTTCTCTGCTGCTATCTGATCATTGGTCAAATGACATATTTAGAACAAATAATATTTAAGTCAGCTCCAAGTTTTATAGCCTAGATTTGTGCAAGGGTCAAGTACTACCCTATCTCCCAGATTCCTGATTTCTGCCTCGGGTGTTATTTCTGTTCCTGTTTCAAAACCATAATCAATACTTTTAGAAAGAGAGTCTGTGCACTTGTTTTTCAGATGTGTCCAAACTTTTTTGACACATTGGTGTCTTTTGCTTCTTACTCTTTTCGTCCTTCCCTGATGATATTGGAAGTTTTCTCCCTTTCCTCCCCCACTCATGTAAATTAGCTGTGCTTATCAGAGTGCTTGAAGCACAGGCAGGGTGGTTTGGGCTCAGGATTGCAGTAGCACCACTTAATCCAGTCAGACCTCTGATTCCCCCCACCTTGCACCACAAGAGCTCTCTGAAGCAAAAGGAGTTCATCCTTAAAGGCAGTTGCAGTATTAGGATATCTTTGTGTTACAGAGGACAGCTCAGGACTTCTTGTTTCTTTAACACATCCTTGAACAAATATGCCAGTGCATGTATAAACCTGAATAAATACTATTTTTCTTGGACTTTCACAGGGAGCATGGATGAATGTGTGGCTCACTCACTCAAGCACTCACTGTATCAGACTGCTCTGGCATAAAGTGCTTTCCCAGCACCATGGCCATAAAGCAGCAAAGGTATAAAACACTGCAGAGAGAGGTGGTGAGTTCATAACTCAGCTGCTCCATCCTTTGTGAAGAGGTGTCAGCTCTACAAATGAACCTATCAGTGCTAAAGTCCTCTCTCCAGACAGGAAAAGTGAGGAATAGCTCATCTGGAAACAAATTAACCCAAAGAACTTTTCCCTTCCCAACTTATTAACATATAAAATCCTTGAACTGACCCTAGGGTAGATTTTAACCCAGAAGGGAGGGCAGGTACCAAGGGCTTAGTGGACTTTTACCACTATTGTTGGATTAATGTGGAAAATGATCTGGTTTTGATGGTAGTGATCTGTAGTCCAGATGGGAGAGAGCTGCCTTTGCATGTAATGGTGTGGAGTCATGGGCTGGTGGAGTTCCTACCACTATGTGCACCTGTGTCAAGGAGGAAGGAAACAAGAAGTATGTACTTATCAGAGAGTTTGCAGTGAGAAACAGGAAATAATTTCCAGCCCATCACCTTCGAATTACTTCATAAGCTTCCCAAGTTCCCAACTCTGCAGTCTGTAGACACTACATCTGCACAGTGAGTGGATGTGAGTGGGTAACCATACCAAAGAATTAGCAACACTGCATAAGAGGATGAAGTTAATCCAGGGAGCAGAAGCTATTTGAATACCTTCCCTCAAGATATTACTGTAGCTAACATTTTGTTTGGGTAGTCAGGGAGTTTTTGCTCCTAGCTGAACTAGTCAGAAGGTTAGAGACAAACTACTGGTACAGAACTATGGGAGAAGGTAAGTCATAGTTGTGCTTACTATCTACGGAGACCAAGGGCTTGTTTAGAGATGTAGTTATGACTGTCTTCACTGCTGTGCTCCTCTCCTGTTGTGGCCTGACCAATTGTGTGTGGTGGGTTAGGTCACAGATGTTGAAACAATTCTTTCTATTTCTTTCTGGGTATTCTCTCTGTTTTTATGTGTTTGCAGTGCTGTGTCCCTCAGGGTATAATGATCAAGTACTCTGCCACTGTTGAAGTGCCACTGTTGGCTGAAAATCAGTCTTGCTTTTTACTTTATCCATCTCACCCAAGCCTCAAGTGCCTTTCTTCCTGTGCACTGGAGAT
Organism: Notiomystis cincta; assembly: GCA_013398075.1. Classification (NCBI taxonomy): domain Eukaryota; kingdom Metazoa; phylum Chordata; class Aves; order Passeriformes; family Notiomystidae; genus Notiomystis; species Notiomystis cincta. Next base: position 252,130 of record VZRX01014916.1, read on the forward strand.
TTTTGGCTTGTTTGGTTTTTTTAAAGCGATAAAGCCTTCATAACAAAATCCAGGCTTGCATTTTGACCTACCATGGAAAGGAGGTCCTAAATAACTGTTAAGATTGTTAATGGTTTGCTTAAATACAACACTATGTGATCAGCTCCTCTTATCAGTCAGAAGTTTCTGGGACCATCTGTGTTCAGGTCCATCCTAGCACTCCTGTCTCGTTGAGGGTTTATTACTCATGTTTGTAAATAGCTCTGATGGTAAAAGACTGTAGATGTTTGAGGTATGGATATCAATACTGTATTCAGAATTCATCAATCAACCTTTCTGTAGATGCTTTGCACTAGTTATTTCCTAAAGAAAATGGAAGAGAACTCCTGGAAGATGGAGGCATAGTTGGTAGGAGAGTAGAAAAGGAACAAGGAAACTTGCCAGCAATCCTCACGAGTCCAGAAGTTGTTAAGCCTGGTACTGTATAAGAGAAGTTGATGCTGGGTTTGGGTGTGCAAATGAACATGTTGTTTCACTGGAGATGTGAGGAATACAAGGTAGCAAAATAAAAATATTCAGGTAAGCTACTATTACAACGTCCATCAAAATAACTCAGGCACTTGGTCTTTCAACAGGTGATGTGTGCAAGCAGCACAGTGCACTTGTGCATGGATGAGGTTTCCAAATTAAGTTGCTGTGTAAGTGAAGCTGGGTAGGGGGCTGGAGAAGAGTAGCCTATTACAGCAAAGGCTCAGTGTGATTTCATGTCTTTGGAAGCCCGGAGGTGATTAAGCTTCTCTTTGGGCTCAGCTCATTACACAGAAGAGAGGATTGCTAGAAAGAACAATTATTGATCTTATTTGCTTCTAGAACTTAAAGGTTAAAGGACAAGTTTAATCTGACTTCACACAAATGAAACTTGCAAGCTCCTTAAGGAGGAAATAGTGTGCGTTCTTGAAGGAATTGTGAAGGAGTCAAATGCATTGACACACAATATTTGGCATTTGACTACTCCTGAAGTCACGGCAAGGTGTGGGATGCTTCAGAGGGCAGACAGAGTTGGAAGAATTATCTGGAATTAGAAACACTTCTGCTTTTCCCTTTCTGCAGGACAGCAGGGATATAGCTAACCAACTTCTCGTCTTCTAATGGCCACAAAAGATAATGAACAGCCCTCTATGGCTGTGCAGTGGCACTGGCTTGGAACTCAAAGTGTTCCTTTTGTTGCTGCTGCTGTTCCCTTGAAAGTGATCCATGCTGAGTTTTGTGCAGCCTGTTTTGAGGAGTCTTGGATCTTCTGTAGCGGAGGGGAATAAAGCTAAAGCACATACTGGGGCACAGGGACTGTATGAAGAGCTGCACTGTGCTGTTTTCTGCTGTGACAATAAGATGAATGTCCACCGAAGGCTGAGCCTCTCCTAGTGACTGCAGAGAGGGAGCTGCATTTGTTGCACTTCTCAGGATCTGCTTGCTCTATGCAACCATGACAGATAATGAGCTATTCAAAGCCATTTGGACTAATTTGTCTAAGTAGAGTGTCAGCTCCAGGCCAATCTTGTGAATTATTTAATCATCTTGTACCCCTGAGAGCACAAGTGTGGCAAGTCTCTGGAGCACTTAATCATTTGGGTGTTTACTCAGTTTATACCCTGAAGTTTATATACTTCCATTATTTTGCTGTACTATGTGAAGGTGCACATGAGCTGCCTCCAGGGCCTGGAGGGGAAAGGTTCTGGAAGCCTTCTCTGCTCTGGGGTTTTGCACCCAAGACACGGGGTGGAGGCTTCATCATGAGAATGGTGATTTTCCCCTAGCTTGAGAAAAGCTTTTTGGTTTTCTGTCCTTGTAATCATGCTTAACCCATCAGCTGCTCATGAAGGTTTTAATTCCTGATTTCTCTCTCATCTCACAGTCATGCTCCTGTAAGCCAAATTGGTGCTGATTCCCAGCCCAGATGTGATAGTAGCTTTCTGCAGAGAGATGAACAGAGTGTATGGATGATTGTAAGTAACCCAGTGATGTTGGTTTCAGAAGTCCTTGCTGTCTTGCTCTTTTTATGCAGCCTGGGATTTGGATTACCTAACAGTGAGCTCAACCCTGTTACTGGTTAAAATACCAGGGTCCCGAAGAGGAACCTCAGATAAATGTTGTTTTAAACACTGCATCGTTCAACTTGGTCCACAATCTACCAATGTGAATCACAGCCTGTGTAAAACTGTTCATTTCTAATCCTTTAAAATAATTTTTGATGCCTAGAGTGACCTGTTGTCCTGATGTGGAAGATGTGGAATAACTGTGCTGGGGTAGCAGTGTAGTGGAGGAAAGGAAAAATGAGACACAGACTGTTAGTCCACAGATTCACAACTGAACAAAAAAGTTTGGAAGTAATGATTAAGGTATTAAACCAAATTTTCATGAAGTAACAGGCTTACCCTGATGATTTCTTCTTCCTAACCATGATCCAAAGATTTTGTTGTTGCTATTGATTTTACCTGGAAAGCACTGTTAGTATTATCAGGACAATTAGCCTACTGAAATTTAGGATGGATATACCATTCTATGCCTGGTGCTTTAGTTAGTGAATACTTACTACATCCTGTACTTATTTGCAAGCCCATTCACTCAAGTTAAGATGTCAATTGCATGCTTCTCCGTTGGACAGAGATCTTTTGATTAGTCATTTCTCCATAATCTTTCTGAATTTCACTTGTACTAGGTACTTTCAGGTGTTGTGCATATAAATCAGAATGTTTTCCACTTTGTTGGTCCCTTGACAAATGTGGATATTGGTTGAACAATTCTTTTTCTTTCCATTTAACCCAAGTATTCTTGTAGCTTGTGAAATATGTAGCAAGTCTAATATTATTATATATGTGTAGTTTTCTGAGTAACTCTACTTCAACTGTATGCACACAAACTGTTTAGGAAAAAAAAAAACAGATAAAGGAAACTGAAAGTCTACAAGATCACATCATGTTGTAAATGAATGTTTCATAACCATCCTGAAACAAAGTGTATGAATTCTGGACTTTTTCTGATTCTTGCAAACAGGAAAGAGAATAACTAATCCTGACTAATCTCCCCAAGCAAGTATTTTTCTATGACCTAAAAGACTGAAATAAATTCCTTCTTTTTTTTTCCTTGCTTTGGAAAAGTATCAATTTTTCTGCATGGAAGGAAGCAGGACAGAAATGTGGCTCCTGGGGAAGAAAGGGGAATTTATCTGAGGTGAAATCACTTTGGTTCTCCGCACTGATCACATATTCTCAATCTTGATCCTCTTCCAGCTTAGCTAGCAAAAAACCTCAGGAACTAACACAAGTTTTTAAAAAAAACCCTCACACTTTCCGTAAAGAGAAAGCTGAAACACTTTTATGCCAGAAGGTTACTGAAAGAGTAATTGTACACTGAGTTGAGCAAGAATGTCTGAGGAAGAACAAACTCTTTTTACGTTTCTTTTATTAGGGATTTAGGTCTGAATTTGGAATTGCTGATTTAAAGAGGAAACATTAGGCAAATTGGTGATGACCTTCTTTTTACCAGACTATATCATGTGAAAAGCCAGGGGAATTTTGTCCTGGATTTCAGTGGAAGTAGGGCTAAGAGAATCCCTCAGCATCAATAGTAACTTGTTTCTGCTCAACTGAGAGTTATTTGCAAGAATTTAGATGCACAAAAATAATCACATAAATCTTTAAACTGGAATATTATCTGAAAGACACTAGTAGCTCCTTATTAATGGAAACAGTATTTTTGACCTTCTAGTTTGAATTTGTTTCATGTTTTTCTTTCTTAAGGATAATGAACAAATTACTTTTACAGTTGTTGTCTCAAAGGCAAAAAAAAAAGACATTCCCTCTGAAAAAGTATATCTTGAGTTCTGCTTCTGCAGATTTAGACTGCTCTATTTCAAACCAGATCTGTGGTTCTGCATCTACACAACTGTGCTGAGGAGGCCCATCCATATTTTCATGTCCTGCAGAAAAGGCCCTGCTTAGTGGGAGGGTGCTGCTGCTCTGTCAACATGTCACATGCTCTATCGGTGGAAAAGCTCAGTAAAGGTTCTTTCTTGAGAAGTATTTTTGATACCATAAAGAGTTTAGATACTTAAAGTATTTAAATTTTCAGAGACACTTTGGACAAAGCCATTTGTGTTGGGACTGTAATATTCTTGGGGACTTCTTTGTGGATGCTGAAGGGAATTTTCTACTTGCTGGAGAACTTGCACTGTAAGACGTAGAAATTCTTAAACTATATGTACATTTAAATTCTGACTGGACCAAGGGTAAATAAAACTGTGGAAAACCAGTGCCCTTTTACTACAGATAAAAGCTCACTGAGTAGCAATAGATCTTCTAGGCAGTGCACTGTGTATTATTAATATTCTAATCTAGATTCTGCTGAAGCTAGGGGAAAGATTTTCATCAACTCCAGAAGAAGTTGGATGAGGTTATTAGATGACTCCAGTGTTCATGTGCGCACGTAATCATGCTAAAGGACTTCAGAAAATTCAGTGCTGCCTTATTAGTTACTACAGTGATAATAAGGAAGAGACCATTACTGTATATGGCCTATTTGGACTGGCTGAAAAAAGGTTGAAGATGATCTCTGCATTCCTCCTGCTCCCTTTGTATGCCTGTTTCACAGTTCTTATTGAATCAACCTGTCAGAAATGTCCCGGTGGTTCACCACCCTGTGCCACATTGGGTGATAACAGATGTCAGGAAACATCTGTTGATGTGCTTCAGTTGGGCAGCTTTTCCTGAAGTTTAGAATTATATAGCTTTCACTCTGCCTTCTGAAGGATTGCACCATCCAGCTGGGCACTGACATACCATCATGGCATTCCAGGCAAGCTCAGACCACCTTCTCATGGGAGGGATAATCCTTCTGCATGGAGCAAAACTATGTCCTCCACTGCTTTCTGGGAATATGATGAAGGTCCTTTCATCACTGTGAAAGCAAGATCTCTGATAACTCAGCATAGTTTGGGACTATGGCTGCTCTAGGGTTTATAGTGTGAGCTTTGAAAGTTTTTTTTCTGTGCTTAGTGGGGTAGATAACTATTGAGAGGAAGTTGCATTCAACAAGCCATTCAAGGCAAAAATTTCCTTCAGTGTACTGAAGGAAAATGAATGAACCTATATTTTTATAAAGCTAAAAGCTACCTTCAGCTTCATCACCTACCATCAACAATCCAAGATTAGTCTGTGCCTACTCAGAAGGACACACCTGGTGTAATGCTGCTTTCTTTGCTTTCTTTCTGAAGGGGGTACAGGATATGGGGATCGTGCATCCTTGCAGCCTTGTCTGAGGAGGCCACAGGCCAGCTGCAGGCAGAGCAGTGCCATTATAGACAATAAAACACTTGTCATGAAGGTGAAAATATTATCCCACTTTCTGGAAAGGTTATTAGCTACTGGAAATTTTGGGTTTGCTTTTGTTTTTTTGTTAGCAGTTAATTTTAAATTTCTAATTTCTCTAATTTGTTACCAGCTAATCTCTAAATTGGTATTGAAAAGTTACCTCTGCTTTATGTTGCCGGTCCAGGTGTGTTAGACAAAGACAGCAGAGGGAAGTTTGCATTTGCCCTCGTGTAATGGGAAAGACCCTATGCAAGCTGCACATTTGCAATGTTTTTAATGTCAAAACCCAAAGGGGAATTATGGGCTATGGAACTTTTTACCACATTTGGGATTTGCTAAGAAATTCTGGAATTTGTGGTTTCACTCTAGGACACCCTGGGTTGTATTTAACCTTGAAGGCACACAGTTAACAACCTAAGAACAAAAATGAGCAAGCAAAGGCCTCCTTGCCTGGGCTTATGAAATAATTTTCAGCTTGTCATTAACTCTGTCAAGACAAACTGATATCTGTTGCAATCTTCAATGATTTGTGCCAGATCATATGTTTCAATCCTTAGTAATTTCATCTAGCAGCGTGTTTTAATCTTACTTTGGGCTTTGTTGTTTTTTTTTTTAATGTACTCAGTGCCCCAAATTAATATCCCTGGGTCATCATTCTCCATGGTCATGTCAGGAAATTAAAATTTAAAAAAAAAAGAACTGCCGAAATGTGTTGGATTTTTAAAGTTCTGTCAGCAAATGCTTATGTAATGGAAACTGTATGTAACTACAGCAGTACCTGCTAACATGCAGGTGAACTAGGAATGTGAAGGCAGTTTTCCTTCCTGGGCAGCTGGAAGGCACAGGCTCCTCCATGACCTTGGGGTGAGCCTTGCCACCTGTTGCCCTTTTTATACAAAAGTAGCCTGTGCTGGCCAGCAAGAGCAAGCACTGACCTCTCTGGGGAGAGGCGAGCAGAGCTCGGGAGGGCAGTGAAGCAGCTTGGCAGAACAGTGTGGTTTGGAGCACGTGAAATGCTTGTGAGCAGGACAAGAGCCCCAGGCCTCCCACTGCCAGCACTGCTCCTGCCTGCTGGCACTGCCAGCCCCTGCTCCTGGTGCTGCCATGGCCATGGCCAGATGCACCAGGCACTGCTGGCTGCTGCTGCAGGGAGCCCGGCTTGAAGTTGCTCTTTGAAACTGACTGATTGTACGATTTCTCTTTAGGAATCTTTGTAATATTAATTAACTTCAAAACACAAATAATGAATGGAGGATCAAAAAGAAAAAAGAAACCATAAAATGTTTATATAACTTGAAGTAAAATAATTGCCTTTAGTTTAGCTAATCTAAAGTTTGGCTAGATCAACTTAAATAACTTTTATTTAAAATTAAACATTAAATCTGAACTTAAAATCTTTGCTCTCTTCATCCATCATATTCACCTATTAATTTCTTAGCTTCTAACTCTCTTTACAGCTCTCCTGCATATATACATATATACATATATATATACATATATATACATATATATACACATATATATACATATATATATACATATATATATATATATGCTGTCTTTGCCTTGTGGAGAAAAAGAGTCATTATCTAAATAGTGACCCAACTGCTGGGTTTTCTGCCTATATATTAACATTCAGGCTGGTAGTGATTCAAGGCTCAGAAATACATACAAGATCTAGTCAGATAAAATTTGCATTATCACACAGAGGTTAAATGACCTTGCAGTAGGATCTGTTTCATAGAAGAAAATATAAGGAAGAAACTTGTTGTATTAATTTTTGAGACAGATAAAGTTTGGGTATTTTCTTTCTAGTAAGTTTTTGTTGCAGCTAGATATTTCTAGACAGAGATTTTGAAAAATCAGTTTTCTAAAATACCAATATGTAGGTGTCTATGAATGTTACATAAAAATAAAGCAAAACACTTCAAATAATAATTTTTAGGACCATTAGGTGGTTTGTTACAAGAAGCAGTAGTCAAATATTCCTACAGGCCTATCTCTATATAAAGAAATGGGAATTTCATTACCAGGATGCAGAATAAAAGATATACTTCCAAAGATAAATAAATGCCTTCTCATCACTCTAGGAGTTTTGCATCTTAAAATATAAGAAAAGAAAATAGAGAATAAACTCTGCTCCAGCTGTGTTGGGGTGTTACATGAGGCAATGGAGGGTAGCATGGATGGCAGGCCATGGCTGGAACAAGGAAAGATCAGGGATATGATGAAGCGAGATCTCCCCAGCAGGTAATTGGAGTGGTAGGGGTTTGGAAGTGGATGGGCTGGGGAAGCAGAAGTGATGGCCTGAACAGCTCATGCTGTTCAGGAATGGGATAGGGAAGCTTTGTTTCCAAGAACTACTTGGTGTCCCAGCTCTAAAGGTTTCTTGTGTCCATGCATGATGGCAGAGCCCATGCCAGCCAGCACTCAGCTGCAGGGAAACAGTGCCAATACCTGGTACCTATTTGGTGTGGAAAACTGGATACATGAGCTAAGGTAACTTGTTTAATGGTGGTTCCTTATAACATAGACATGGCCAAACAATGCTTATTTTGCTTTCATAATCAATGTTTTACCAAGGAGAGGCATATTTAACCTCTTTTTCATGTCTATTTCCCATAAATGCAAGTTTATGTAGGCAGGTTCACTATTCACAAGCCAGACCTATTTTTTCCTGTACAGCAACTCTGTGAATCACCCCATTGCAGTGGAGGAAGGGGGGTGGAATTGTTTCCACACATTTTCAGAGACAATGCAGGTGACTGATGATGAAGGGCCTTGACAGGTTGTTCGGTTAATCCCTGGACTGGCTTTTCTCCCAAATGAAGATGTACTTTACTGACGTACTTTGCTGTGGAATACTTTAATGGGCTGTATGACGGCCACCCTGATCTTATCCATCTCTTTCAAGCCTTTTATTAAAAGTACCCCCAAGACTCTTCTTCACCACAACCTTAACTTGTAAGTTGACTCTCTCTCTCTCCCTGTCTAAACACTGCTTTGCAATGAAGTGGGAAGGAGAGTGCAACCTCAGTTTTGTAGGTAAGAAGGAGCATTAACTGACATCTGAGCTACTCCAACTGCCAAGCTGAGCTCCCTGCACTTAGTCCCTCATTCCCACAGAAGCGAAGCACTGGAGCAGGGAACATGCTACACATGGGAACTGTGCTTCGGCATCTCTTTGTGCTTACAGGGGTGGCTCCTGTGGTTCTTCTCCATTTGTTTCAGGCAAATAACATAAAATAATATCAGGCAGCATAACTTCCAACACCTGCTTGTCCATTGTTTTGGTCTGGCATCTGCAAACTTGATTTGTTTGGCATTTGATGGCCTGGGGCAGATGACATGTGGGGCCAGCCTTTCAAAAGCAGAGCTCTGTTTACACACATGGTTCAAGTGTTGTGACACAAGTGTTATATGACAATGCAAGTGGCAGGATTAATGTACGTGTTCCAGTCTGCACATGTGTTTTGTAAGAAGGAAGAGGCTTTTTGGAATGCTAGGTACTAATTTAAAATCAGAGCCTCAAAATCACTATGTACAACCTCTTTGGTAGAAAGCTTGGTACTCATTAATTCTTTCTGTTTTCCCTTTCTGATTCCTGTAGGTGCTAGCATTGAGTTGGAGGAGCCCAAATAAATCCTTGCAATGGTGGAGCATGCTTTTTAGCTGACAGCTTTGGGGAGGTGAGCACACTCAGATTGAGATATCCTTGAAAAGGAGCTGTTCCTTGCCATGACATCTGGCCTGCTCCTGGGGCTGAACTTGGCTTGTGCATCAATTCTCATTAGAAATAGTTGCAAGGAGGTGTGTGTATGTGAAGAATGTGAGAACATGCTGTGCATTTAGAGGTCATTGCTGGTGAGGGATGTTCAATATACTGTAGTCTGGCACTATTTGGGGTTCTCCTGTTTGGTTTTGTGTTAAACATGTGTCAGTGAACTGTAAATTCTCCTGAATAGAACAACTTACTCCTTTTGTCAGCCAGAAAAGATTTTGGTTGGGATATGTTCCAGCAGAAGAGATGGTATTTTATTTTTTCATACACTTTGTTTCTTCATTGGAGTCTAAACATAATAAATATTTAACTTCTGAACTTTCTTGCTCCGATTATTTCTGTGTAATATTTTACTTGATATTCAGTTAAGCAGATGGAACATTATTGTTGGTTCATATATTTCAGTAATACAGCTTTATACATTTCAGCATCTGTTCTCAAGTAGATATTAGAAGTAAAGAACATAAACTTTATCTTTTTTGTGTGATGCCTTTAACCCTCAAAACAGAGGAATGGGAAAAATTTTTACATTCACAGAAAAAGTGAAAAAGTTGGCTTGTTCATATTGCGTTGGCATAAATAACCAGCAGTACATTCTTGTTATTTTTGTAGTTTCACTTAAATAATTTTCAAATTTTAAAAGCTTTATGTTGATCATTTTGATGAAGCAAGTAGTAAACATGCTAGTAAACTTGCACACGTGCACTACTTAGAGGAGGAAGGGGGTGGAAATGTAGCCTGTGAACCAAAGTTCAGAGAAAGAAGAAGGACTGGCGGTAAATGAACTGGCACAGTTTAGTCTGTTGCTGTTTTTAGGCTGACTTTTCCAGTCCTGTGTCATTACATAGGCACCTTGTCATTTGAGGAAATAACATTTTTGTTAGCCTGACATAAGCAAGCTGAATCAGCTATGACCAGATTGTCTTGTTTTTATTGGACACAATACTATTTCCATAGGACTCCTCTGTCTCCTTCATAATTTCTGGGATTCAAACTGACACCTTAATGCTGTGTGAAGGACAGTTCCTGTGTGCTGAGTGTGCACTAAACAGAGCCTATCAGTTAATACAGAAGTTCCTCAGAAGATCCCAAACCATAAGATACACATTTATCTTACAGGGGGTAGGGAGCAAGAGAAGGATAAATATTTGATAAACAGAGACAGTAATACAAAGGGGAAGGAGTAGTAAACATAGCTGAAAAATCCTTCCTGTATTTAAAAAAGCCCCACAAAACCCAAAAAAGTCATTACATGCTTAAAAACATGGAATTGCTATTTAAATTTGCTTTCTAGATTTTTTCCTTTTTCTTTTTCTGAGAAATCTCTCTAGATACCTTTTTGTATGTAGGTATCTGTATATATATATAATGCCTCTTTTCTGATGTGCCATAGAAATGTAACAATTTTTTTATCTGTGCCTTTATACAGATTTTGTAAACATTTTATTTTCCTGGTTAGGTATCTCAATGTTTAGAAGACCTGTATTTCATGGAACTCAATACACTCGTGACTTCCCTACTTCTGTCTTTCAAAGCTGAAGATGTATTTAAGGTAACATACTGAGGGTGACTGAAGCAAGCTTTAGGCTGCCTCTGTGCAGACCTTCATCTAGAGCCCTGCCAGTACTGCTCATTCATGAACTCAGTTTGTTGGAGTTTGCCTTCATCCATGTAAAAGGAAGGCAGATGACTGTAGTCTGCAGGAATCTCCCTACATATATTATTCCTCTCTGACCTAGGACAGAGTTTCTTACTTCTGGGCCTCTCTTACCTTTGGGACCTTTGCTGCAGTGCCCAATATGATACGTTGTTTCTTAGATGAAGATGCACTTGTATGATGGTGACACAGACCGGGGGGAAAGAGGCATAGAGATAACCAAATTCAGTTGTCCTCAATAAACCAGTTCATCTTTTGCAAGCCTACAATATCTTAGTCTAGTATCTTCTTCACACACTACCTTTTAATCCCAGCTCTAGTTGTCATAGAACCATGGAATCATTTTGTTTGGATAAGACCTCTGAGGTTAAATTCAACCATTATGTGACTGTCAAATAACCTCAAACTTAGGTCCCCATGTCACCATTGTCCTTCAATATGTGGCAGAAATATGTGCCCTTGCAGCCCACATCCTGGGCTGCATCAAAAGAGTGGCTGGCAAGTCAAGGGAGGTACGTCCTAGCCTTGTCTTTGGTCCTAGTGCTGGCTCCTGCTGTTCCTCACTGAGTCTCCACATGGACCCCAGACCTGACTTGTCACCTCAAATTGCCCAAGGCTGTTGGTTAAACCACTTGGTATCACCTGTCTGGGTGCCCCAGGGGACAGCACAGCTCCTGGGGAAAAGCACTGCTTCTGCTGGAGTTGTCCTCAGGTCCTGCTGGTTTCTGACTATGGAGGGATCACACTCCACCTTCCTGCTCCTTGGTGTTTCCTGTCAGTACTGACATTCCATTTCTCAAGTGTATGAAATTTATAAATTCAAAATGAACATTATTCAATTTCTCATTAGGAACAGGGTTGTCAATACATAAGTAACTGTTTCCTGTACCCAGTAGCTCATGGGTTTTAATTGCTATATATGTTGGACATTTTGAAGTGCTTATTTAGATAACATTTCTTTGTTTTTCTTCTCTTGAGATTGCACACAAGTGTTAGCAGATGCAGATACAGTAGGTAGAAAGCTAAACAGTCTGTTTTGTGTAAAAATGATACACTTGGGATGGCTCTGACATTATACACTTAGGATTACCCTATTCAGTAGAGTGATGTGCATACCCTGTAAAGAAAAATAAAGAGAGCACAATTAAATGAAAAGAAAGCAGCAATGACAACCAGTACATATATATAAGAACAGTAGCCTGATATCAATATTACAGGGAAAAGAAAATACCAGGCTGAAATGAAAATTCTATAATGTTCATAAGCTGAAATGGAAATCCTTTGTTTTGGGTAATCTCTTTATAATTTCCCTGTTAACATCATGGTCCTGGAGAGAGGAGGGATCCAAGAAAATGGATTGATTTTTTAAAGGATCACCTTCTCCAAGCTGTAGAGTGGTCCATCCCCATATGCAGTCAAGCAGAGATGATCCTCCCCCTTTAATCAGCACTGAGGAGGCCACAGCTGGACCATTGTGTCCACTATGGGCTCCTCCATACAAAAGAGACATGGACATACTGGAAAGAGTCCAGTGACAGGCCATGAATATGGTAAAGCGAGTGGAGTTTTTGTCATCCAAGGTGAGGCTAAGCAAACTGGGATTATTCAGCCTCAAGAAGGAAAAACTTGGGGCTAGGGGAGGATCTTCCTGGTGTGTAAATACCTGGTTTGAGGGCAAAGATGGAGGCAGACCTTTCTCAATTAAAAGACAAGAGGTTGTGGACACAGACTGGAATGCAGGGAACTCTCTTTAAAGAAGAAAGCCAGAATATCCTTTTGGATGTCTTTATTTACTTATTTGGTTTATCTCACATATTTAATGAGCAGATTTCCTTAATGAAATGGGTTTAGAGCCTGTATGCCCTGTACACCAATAAAAAGAGTTGGTGAAACCTCAAATACAATTAAAATGTGTATGTAGTTGGTAAAGGGTCCTAGACCCATCCTGATCCAAAGGAATACCAGGTTCCTTGGTTTCCCTGTGTAAGACAGTCCAATATTCTCACTGAAGATTTTGTTCATGTTCCTCCTTCCATGTTGTCTGTGTATGATTCTCTACACAGTTTGGTTGAGACTGGGTCCCTGTATTTTCTGATCAGCTGGAAAAAAGCTGATTTCAGAGAGTAATGTAGTCCCTGGATGTATAATGTGGTGAGCATCAAGGAGAATTAGAGGAATGATACCTGGCACTACTGAGATACCTACTTAAATATTGTGTAGCTGGGACTTCCGTAATTTCATGTTGCTGGCAGAATTCATTAAAAGGTATGAGACACAGAGAGAGAGAGATTTTTTTAGAGACTCTCCAGTGAAAGACAACAGAAAACCAGTTCACTAAAGTTTCTTGGAGAAAGCACTAAAATGTGGTTTATGAGCTTTGGAAACCCAGATGTGGAGAAACATGTGCTAATAAAGGATTAATCAGCATAGTAGATAAAATAATAATAAGCTTTGGTGTTTGGCAGATGGAACATAGATACATTCAGGACAAAGCATGAAATCACCAGTGCCTGAGATGATGTACGTAATTCTACTCACTTGTTTCTTTCATCCAAAATCCTGGACAAAATGCAGAAATCATTTGGCAGAGCCTGGCTGTGTCTACCTAAGCACAAAGTGTGGTGCAGTAGGAGCAAAGCAGGACAGCCCACCCATGGCAGAGCAGCTGATGTCCATGCTGCTTATGCTCTGGGGCTTTACTCAAGTAGCTTTAGTTTGGTGCTAGAGAGTCCATGCCCATTAGCAGCAACAGTCAGTGAGATGCACTCCTGGATTATGTGTTTCTACTTCCTTTCCCAAGAAAGGAATTTTTGCATTTCTGAGCCACTCCATAGTGTGAACCCAAGTGCAGTTATGTGGAGACTATCAGCAGCTTCACAGTTGCCTTTCTCCTTTGTGCTAAAAAGTGAACATTGGCTCCTTCCTTTCTTAAAACTCTGTTCTGCAGGAAGTCCTTTGCCTGATATACATCAGTATAAACAGAAGCATTAAGAGACAGTAGTTGCCTTTATGTAAAATAAAAGTACCTCCAGTAATTTATAGAAATATATATATATATATGAAATTGTACAGCCTTAACACCCCTACACACTCTTAAAATAAATGATACCCAGAAAACACAGGGAAATTATGGCAATGCAGAATGTGCAACATAGCGGGACTTTGACATATGGGTTGATGATTTACAGGTCTAATGGACTGATGCAGCACACAGCCAAACCAAAACCAGTTGAGGTAACTTAAATGCCATCCAGAGGGAGAACTGGACAGACTTGAGAGGTGGGGCCATGTGAACCTCATAGAGCTCAACAAGGCCAAGTGCAAGGTCCTGCACCTGGATTGGGGCAATCCCAAGCATGAATACAGGTGGGCAGAGAACAGATTGAGGTATAGCCCTGGGGAGAAGGATTTGGGGCTGTTGGTGGATGAGAGGCTGGACATGAATCAGCAAATGTGCACTTGCAGCCCAGAAAGCCAAAGGTGTCCTGGGCTGCATAAAAAGGAGCGTGGCCAGCAGGGCATGGGACAGGATTCTGGTCTTGCACTCTGCTCTCATGAGACACCATCTGGAATACTACATCCATCTCTGGGGTCCCCAGCACAAGAAAGACATGGACCTCCTCAAGCAGGTCCAGAGCAAGGCCATGAAGATGATCAGGAGCACCTCTCCTGCAATGACAGGCTGAAGGAGTTGGGGTTGCTTAGCCTAGAGAAGGCTCTGGGGAAACATTACAGCAGCCTTTCAGTATCTGAAGGGAGGTGTGGGGTCTGCAGGACAACTGGAGAGGGACTTTTTACAAGGTCATTTAGTAATAGGAAAAGGGGTTATGGCTTTAAAGTGAGAGAGAGTGGGTTTAGATTAGATGTGAACAAGAAATTCTTTGCTGTGAGAGTGGGTTTAGATTAAACGTGAACAAGAAATTCTTTGCTGTGAGAGTGGTAAGACACCAGAACAGGTTGCCTAGTGAACCTGTGGATTCCATGTACCTGGAAATGTTCAAGGCCAGGCTGGATGAGGGTTTGAGCAACTTGGTGTAGTGAAAGGTGTCCCTACCCATGGAAGATGCACTGGAACTAGACGATCATTAAAGTTCCTTCCAACCCAAACTATTCTATGATTCTGTGATAACTGTCAGGGGTCCTGATAAAGCCTCAGCCACCTCAACCTGCCCCTCAGATTCCACCTCAACCTGCCCCTCAGATTCAAAGCACCTCATAAAAAAAGTTAAGCAGAGGTAAGCAACAAATTGCAACGAGATCGTTGTCCTTTTCCAACACTTTCATGCTGCAACATATGTCCTTTTAGCATATTTATAACGGGTGCAGCTGTCCTTTCGGAAGCCGTAAGAAAGCCCTTCCTTTGCAAGCCGGTAAGGTGTTAAGTGGCAGTAGTACCAGTGCTCCCCACACCCCCCTGTNGTCTGGTCTGCGCGGCCGCTGTCACCGCGGGGCCGGGCGGTCCCGTCCCATCCTGCCGCCGATCCCTGTAGGCTGCCTTTGCGGGGCTGTGCGGCTTTCCTTCCCGCCCCGCAGTGGGATCGGTGTCCTCCGGAGCTGGCTCGGCTTCCCGTCGCACAGAAGCCTTCAGGAAAGCGTAGCTTGCGGTCTCCGGCCTCCCCCCGGCGCTGCGGCAGCTCGGGCTGGCCGGGCATTGTTCGGCGCCGGCGCTGCCCTCCAGCCCGGCTCGGCCCGGCCTGACGCGGGGTGAGCCCCTCGGTGGGGCCGAGCAGCAGGTAGCGGGCTGGGCAGCGCGGGGCTGCCGGCTGGGCCCGGGG